>CM050166.1:37685346-37690346 GCA_027410445.1 Discoglossus pictus | reverse complement strand
GTGTGCAATGGGTTCATTGTATCGTCGCATAAAGTCTTCAGCCATATTACTTTTAAAAGTCTCCCACAAAGCTAATGCATTTGGAGCATTTGAGAAGATACAAATAAAAGCAAATTGTTCTCTCATCTGTCGTGGCATTTGACATTGTGCTGCTTCTTCTAAACATCTTTCCCACTCTGTATCATCAGCGAGTAAGTTTCTATTTCTTGCAGCTAAATGGAAGGATTCATATACAATGTCATTAACAGTTCTTAATTGTTCAAAACTTTGTGCTCCTGGAACATTTAAAAGTAATATCCGTAAGCAAAATCGTTCAACATCTCTTGGACTGACTGTGTAAATTCGTGGAATTATTTTATTGCCTCTGGTTTTTCTTGCTCTCCATAATCCATTCACAAAAACATAGTGATATGGAATTTCAATATATAAGTATTGTGTTGCTTGAGCATCAGTGGAATTTAATGCAAACCATGCAGTTAGTGTAGTGTGACGATCTTCACTTTGGGCCAATGCATTCATTTCATTTCCAGAATGGAAATAGACTAAATGTCGTTGTGGCAAATGTACTGCTAACCTATATACTGCATGTGATCTATCATGCATTTCAAATTTTAAAAGCCGCCACATAGCTTCTGGCGCACTGACATAGCGAGCATCTACATGAGATGCAAGTTCATCATGTACTAACTCACTACTTTCAGGGTTGTCTGCACTTTTGACGACTACAGTAGCTGCATCGTAACCTTTGTAAATATATTTGTAGACATATTTAATGGATTTGATGGAAGTGCAGGCTTCTACGTTGATGTGGGCGTTGTACTTCATGAGTAAATGTGGATTGTAGGGTACTACATATCTATTGTCCACTTTTTTTCCACGAATAATGGCACTATCTCCTTCTCTTCTTTTATAAAGTGGATATCCATCACAATTTGCATATGTTTTGTCTCTATAATCTTTTGGAAAATCTTTTGAACATTGATTATTTTACATACATGGTGATTGTGGATTAAGGTCTCCACAGGGTCCATGAATCATGCGATGAGTAACAATCTCATATAGTCTACCATATAGTTCTGGATCCGGTAGTTCAGCAACTATGACTGCATCCACTTTGTCCGAAGTATCTAATTTATCTTTCTCTTGAAGTATTATGAGAAGATGTGCATGTGGAAGGCCTCTTTTTTGAAATTCAATGGTATATACATAAGCAAGACATTTGCCAAATAACTGATTTATAGTGAAGTCACGTATTAATTCATTTAATTTTATCTTAAAAACTCTGGCTACTAAATCTGGTCGATCTGAAGCACTTTGTCCAAGAAGTAGATTTTGATTAATTTCTGGCCATTGTGGATTACATGTAAATGTCACAAATAAATCTGGTTTTCCAAATTTTGTCACAATAGCCATAGCATCATTGTATCTTTCTCTCATATTTCGAGGAGATCCTTGAAAGGAAGATGGTAAAATGATGGCTTTGCCAGCTGTCATGTCTCTGCTTGTAGCCACGTCAGCAACATAGTCCATGAGTCCACAATATTGTTCTACACGTAGTTTATCTTGTTGATATTTTATAAAGTTTAAATTATTTGCCTCAACTTGCAAATATGAATCAATAATCCATTGTTGTGTTAGTTTCCCACCACATAAAATTGGATTAAATTCATCTCTAATGGCAATTTGAGCAACTTTAAATTCAAGCATAGAAACATTATTTCGGATTCTGGCTTTAGCATTTGGGTAACTGGGAAGGGTTAATTTTGGTTGCCAACCTGCTTCTCCGTGTGGGAAAAAGATGGGATATGTCATTGGATCTAAATTTGGACTTAAGATATTAATATTAATAAATGGTTGGTCCTCATTTCTGGGATATACTCTAATGTCTCTTTGAAATGGTGGTTCTCCTTCATCATTGTGAAAGACCATTGCAACCTCATTTGATGTTGGCAAGTTATAACGACGTTTATCAGTATGTCTGTCTCTTTTAAGCACCATATTAACCTTTGGCATGGGTAATTGATGTCTTTGTGCATGAAGTAGTTGTTCATTTTCTACTTCTGCCAATTTTTTGTAAGCGTTACTGTAGGGATTGTTGTCCATAATGTTATTTAGCTCTATAAAAACACTGGGTAAGCATTTTTTATTTTCTTCCATCTGCATACGTTGGTCAACAGCTTCCATTGTATCTAGGACATATAGTTGAGCGAATTTTCTTTGCTCTCCTTCCTCTGGATGTAAATGTGAAGTCCGATGATAAATTTGTCCTTGGACTTTAAAACAGTAAGGACCATGTCCTGGTACATTAGCAGCCAATGTTGCCCCCATAGATGCAAATGATATGGCACAATTGTAGGATCTTATGTTTGTCTTAAAATTGTTGTAATTTGGAAAAGTAGGTTCAGTCATAATATTTAGTAAATAGGTTGGAAATTGTTTCCTTTGTGGAAGTTTGAACTTTCCTTTTTGACAACAACTAATAAATTGTCCATCTCGGGGTCTCTTCTGTTTAAAATAATAAGCCTCACAAAATTGACATTGAGTAGTCATGTCCCCACAACTATGAACCTCTACTGCTAAAGACTTCAGTAAAGGACAATTTGCAAAGCATATTGGATGTTGACTTTGATATTCATCAGATGAAAAGTCATGAAATGTTTCAACAACAGGTTCTAAATGTTTAGTTTTTTTCGTAGATTTTCTTGGTATATGTTGGACTTGTTCGGTTGAAATGTCCTGTAAGTTTTTAGTAAGAGTTTGTAAATGCTTTGTTTTTGTAGTTGTTTTTTTTGGTCTGTCTTGACTGGTATGTTGTAAAATGTCATCTGATGTTTTAGGAACAGTTTGTAAATGCTTTATTATTTTTTTATTTTTTTTGGTTGTATCTTTCATTTTTGCAGCTGATATTCTTTTATTTGCAAGTCTTTTGCGTTCTTTTTCTCTTCGAATTTCTTTCTCCTCCGGTGTCTGCTGGGCGGCCCATCTCTCTTGTCTTTCTCTAGTTTGACGTCTTTTCTTCTCTTCTTTGGTCTCGTTATCAGCCATATTAATCTGTAAACGGAAAAAAATAAATGTAATTGTGTATATTTAAATTTGTAATTCCTGTTAAAGATTATTGTGCACAATTGGTGAAATAAAAGGCAAATCATGAATGTATCATTTATATTTAGTTAAATTTATAATTCCTGTCTTCACTGGCTCAGAATTTGGCCAATGGAATACTGCTGTAAATAAGCATGTAACATATTTATTTAAAATAATGGTTTTATTTATTAAAAACTTTGTTTGTGGATAGATATTTAACACTGCAAAACTTCTTTGCTGAAAAAAAAAGTGATGTGGTTATTGAGCTATGTATTGCATAGTAGCAATTTAAATAAAATAAGGGAGATAGTAAATTAATTATTTTATTTTTCTGTTGACACGGATGCAACTGAAAGCAGTTTCTTTAGTTTAATACTTTAGTACTTATTATAGTTTACCTTGGTTGAAGTGTGATTTAAATCCGAATGTTTGTTGGTCCTCGTTTCAAAATCGTTGTCCAATGGTGTGGTCCTCTGTTGGAAGTCCTCGTCCGATGGTGTGGTCCTGTGGCGATAGCCCCCGTCCGATATTGTGGTCCTGTGGCGATATCCCTCGTCCGATGTTGTGGTCCGTTGGTGAAAGTCCTCGTCCGATGGTCTGGTCCTGTGTTGAAATTCCTCGTCTGCTGGTCTGGTCCTGTGTTGAAATTCCTCGTCTGCTGGTCTGGTCCGAGTCCTCGTCCGATGGTCCGGTCCTGTGGAAAAAGTCCTCGTCCGATTGTCTTCACGCAGTATCTGTTGTAATCTAAAATAGAAAATGTTGTTTGAGTGAAATGTCTGTTAAATAAATTAAAAATGTATTAATTTGACTGTATTGTATGAGTTATGGTTATTTTTTTCTATCTTTGTTTTTTTTTACTTTCTGTACAATCCGACAACTTTTGTTATTCTTATTGAAGGTTCTTAGTAAGGCTTGTGGGTTGTAATATATTAAATAAGATGTGTTTATGTTATTTTTTGTACAATCCTGTTTTGTGCACACCACTTGTGGTATAGTTATTTAACCTTTATTGGGATGGTTATAGTTAGTGAAACATGAAATAATATAATTAAGGTAGTTTGCTATGTGTTTGTGTTAGTTTTTGACAATCCTGTTTGGTGCGCATCACTTGTGCAAAACTTATTTCTTCTTGATTGTACAGGTTATAGGTTGTTAAACATTAAAGAAGAATGTTAATATAGTTTGCTATGAGTTTGTGTGCTTTTTTATACAATGCCATTAGGTGCACAACACTTTTGTTATTCTTATTTTTGCTTCTTTGTAAGGCTTATAGGTTGTTAAACATTGAATAAGAAAGTTAATTTATTTTGCTATGTGTTTGTGTGAGTTTGTTCCAATTCTGTTTTGTGTGTAGCAGTTTGGGTCTCATTCAATTGCGATTTGGCTAATTGAATCGTGCCCTAAATAAGCACATAGCATATTTTTTTAAAGAAGTTTTTAGTCAGTGAAAAACTTTCTTTTGGATAGATTTTTAGTAACTAAAAACTTCTTTAAAAAAAAAATGTTATGTTCTTATTTAGAGCCCTATTCAATTGGGCAAATTGCAATTGAATGAGGGCCTTTGTGTGTACCATATGTTGCATAGTTTGCCCCTCATTGAATTGCATTTTTTACAATGTAATAGTACTCTAAGGCCGTCATTGAATTGCAATTTTGAAAATTGAATAGAGTTCTAAATAAGCACATCACATATATTTGTTAAAGAAGTTTTTAGTTATTAAGCATCTATCCAAAAGCAAGGTTTTCACTAACGAAAAAGTTCTTTAAAAAATATATGTTATGTGATTATTTGGATCCCTATAGAATTAGCAAAATGGCAATTGAATAAGGGCCTAAAAGTGCTTATTTATAGCCATATTAAATTGTCCAAAATAGCAATTGAATAAGGGCCTTTGGTTACTGCATTTGTTATATTG
>CM050166.1:37425346-37670346 GCA_027410445.1 Discoglossus pictus | reverse complement strand
GAGATTTAATACGAATAAATGTAAAGTTATGCATCTGGGAAAGAAAAATAGCCATGCAATTTATAATCTTAATGGAGCAAATCTAGGTGTATCGGATATTGAAACGGATTTGGGAGTGCTTGTGGACAACCACCTAGGTAACAGTGCTCAAGCAGCAGCTGCAAAGGCAAATAAAATATTAGCATTTTTTTAAAAAGGGTATAGAAGCCAGGGAAGCAAATATAATTCTGCCACTATACAAATCTCTAGTACGCCCTCATTTGGAATATGCAGTACAATTTTGGGCACCACTTCATAAAAAGGACATTTTAGAGCTGGGCACAGAGGAGGGCAAGAAAACTAATAAGGGGAATGGAGGGGCTAAGTTATGAAGAAAGACTAACCAAATTAAACTTATTTTCTCTAGGAAAAAGGCGTCTAAGAGGAGATATGATTACCTTATATAAATACATCCAGGGTCAGTATAAAGATTTGTCAAGGGAGCTTTTTGTGCCAAGAGGTTTTCAACTGACAAGAGGACATCCCTTGAGGTTAGAAGTAAAAAGATTCCACCTTAAAGAAAGAAAAGGGTTCTTCACAGTAAGGGTGGTTAATCTGTGGAATTCTCTACCAGAGGAGGTGGTGACAGCGGATTCGATAGATAATTTTAAAAGGGGACTGGATTTATTTCTAATTAAAAAGGGAATTCAGGGTTATCATAGATAATTAGAGAGGCAGTATTGATCCAGGGAGAAGTCCGGTCGTCGGTGTCTGGGATCAGGAGGGAATTGATTATGATTTTTATTTTTTTTATATACAACTAATTATTTAATAGTTAATCCGCATATTGCAGATCAGGGGAGATCTTAAAAGGTTGAACTTGATGGACTGAAAGTCTTTTTTCAACCTTAAATACTACTACTACTATAGTTTCATTCACTCACAAATTAATTGATTACAAACGTTAAAAATGATTTTCATATTATTTCACAGATTACTCCTCTCTGCATTTGACTGAAGACAGAGAGTAAATTCTCAAGGATTTTTTCTCAAAGAACATCAATTTCACGGGTATATGATTTCATGATGCCCCTATTTTTTTGCATTGATAACAGTTAATGATTAATTAATTAACCTATATTTATTTAGGGCCTCATTCAATTGCAATTTAAAAAAATTAATATAAGGACATAGCATAATATTTTGAAATACATTTTTAGTTAATGAACATCTATCCAAAACTAAGGTTAAAAAAAAAAAAAATGACAAAAAAATATGCTATGTGCAAATGAATGAGGCATTTAGTATTTAATTATTCATTTAGAATAACAAAAAAATTATAATTTAGGCAGACATATATGCTTACCTAATTAACTTTTAAAGAACGTAAATTAGACCTCAGAAGTAAATTGATTTCATCATTAAGAAAATTACAAAATTGCAATTATTTTAAGCCCCATCTATACTTTGCTCATAGCAGTTTCCATTTGCCCTTCTTTAGGAAAACATAATTAACTCTTTAGGTTGATGTCAGTTATTGATTAATTCATTAACATATATTCATTTAGTAATGACTTAATAATTAATTATTTAAAAAAAATACTTAGCAATATTTATGTGTGCAGCACTTTGCTGTTTAATGTATGCCAATAATAAAAAAAAATAATGGTTTAATTTATTTCAAGGAAAAATTCAAAATTATTTTCAAATCATTGCATTCTTTAATTAATGCTATTTAGCTTTGGCTTGAGAGCAGCTACAAACAATGTGAAATATATGTACAGTACAAAAAAACATTACATCTTACACCTGTATTTACAATTACAGATTATAATGGCGGACAACGGAGAAGACAAGATTGAATGCAAAAGAAGAACGACAACGGAAAGGAAGCAAAGGTGGAGAGATGCACAGTCCCCCGAAACTTCACAACGCTCAAGAGAATAAGGACGACAGAGAGTTTTAAATAAAAGAAAAATGAGTAAGAAAACACAAAGTGAGCTCTGAAGCTTCATAGAAAAGAAAATGTAAACAAAAACATGTCTGTGAAACATTGCCGAATGATCCAATATTGCCTATTGACACCAATGTTTATACACATGACACCAATGTAGATATAGCAAGTTGTAATGATATCTATGTTCAGGAAGCTCAGGATACTGATTTTCTTACAGCACTAACAGTAGACACTCATTATTGTGGATTACTCAATGTTGTTTGTCAGTTTTGTGGAGCCTATCATTTTCTCAAGGAAAGACCAACTGAAGGAGCCTGCATTAGTTGCTGTCAGAAAGGAAAGGTAAGACTTCCACAAAGACACACATTTCCAGATTACTTACAAAGTATAATGAGCAACATTTCCAAATTATACCAAGTTAAAAAAAACATCAGGTCTTATAACAGTGCAATTTAATTTGCTTCAATGGGTGCTACATTAGCAGAAAATGTCCCAGGACATGGCCCATATTGTTTTAGAGTTCAAGGCCAAATTTAACACTTCACTTCACATTTACACCCACAAGAAGGAGAGCAAAGGACATTTGCACAGTTATATGTCTTAGATACAATGGAAGATGTTGAACAAAGGATGACGCTTCCGGAAAATAAACAGTGTTTGCGCATAGTCTTTGAACAGCTGGATGAAATTATGGCCAACAACCCATACAGTCAAACATACAAACAATTAGCACAGGTTGAAAAAGAGCAACAGCAGCATGCTCAAAGACATCAATTGACAATGCCAAGAGTAAATATGGTTTTAAAAAGAGATCGCAACACTGATCAAAGACAGTATAATTTACCAACTGTAAATGAGGTTGCCATGGTCTTTAAAAATTAAGATAAGATGGTGAACCACCTTTTCAGCGGGATATTTGAATATATCCACGCAATGAAGACCAACCTTTTATAAACATAAATATATTAAGTTGTAATGACATATCCCATATTCTTTCCAAATGGTAAACCTTGTTGGGAACCAAAATTATAATTGCAAAGTTATCCCAATAGTAAAGTTTGTGTTAGATGCAATATTTCTATGCTGGAATATAAAGTGGCACAAACTGCTGTTCGGGGTTATTTTAATCCCATTTTATGTGGGGGCAAACTCACACAACAATGGATTGTTGATTCCTATCTAAAATTCGAACAAATAATCAACATTTTATAAAATTTCAACAAAATAAGCTTTGAGTAGAACAATATTGTGGATTGATGGATTATGTCGCTAAATTGGCTACCAACAGAGACATTCCAGCTGGAAGAGCAATCATTTTGCCTTCCACTTTCCAAGGATCTCCTCGCAATATGCGAGAAAGATATAATGATGCCATGGCTATTGTCCCAAAATTTGGAAAACCAGATTTATTTATTACATTCACATGTAATCCACAAAGGACAGAGATCAAGGAAAATTTGAATCTTGGACAAACTACTTCTGACCGACCAGATTTAGGGGAATGAGTATTCAAAATAAAACTCAGTTTATTAATACATGATATAACTAAAGCACAGTTATTTGGAAAATGTGTAGCTTTTGTTTATACCATTGAATTTTAAAAAAGAGGCCTGCCACATGCACACATACTTTTAATCATGCAGGAAAAAGATAAGTGGAATACTTCAGAGCGAGTGGATTCAGTAATTATTATTATTATTATTATTATCTTTATTTATATTGCGCCAACATATTCCGTAGCGCTGTACAGGGGTTGAGTACATAGCAGAAAACAAATTACTGGTGAACTGCCACATCCAGAAAAATATTCAAAACTTTTTGAGATTGTAACACACCAAATTATTCATGAGCCATGTGGAGATATCAATCCAAATTCACCATGTATGAAAAAAAAAAAATGTAAAAAACTATTTCCCAAAAATTTCAAACTTATGCTAATTGTGATGGATACCCTTTGTATAAAAGAAGACAAGGACAAACAGCTATTATCCGTGGACAAAAGGTTGATAATATTAATATTATTTTATTATTATCTTTATTTATATTGCGCCAACATATTCCGTAGAGCTGTACAGGGGTTTAGTACATGGCAAAAAACAAACTTAACACCTTATAAATAATGGAGTGCCCTGTTTTTGAGCATATAATCAAATGCACATAGTGCTTGTTTCCAAGACACGGACACACACCTGAAAACTTGCAAACTTACAATCTAAGGGATAATAGATATGTTGTTCCATACAATCCACATTTGCTCTATCAAGTACAATGCACACATACATGTGGAAGCTTGCATTTCTGTTAAATCAATCAAATATGTGTATAAATATATATATATAGTGGATATAAAAAGTCTACACACCCCTGTTAAAATGTCAGGTTTCTGTGCTGTAAAAAAATGAGACAAAGATAAATCATTTCATAACTTTTTCCACCTTTAATGTGACCTATAAACTGTACAACTCAATTGAAAAACAAACTGAAATCTTTAAGGTGGAGGGAAGAAACATAAAAAATAAAAATAATGTGGTTGCATAAGTCTGCACACCCTCTTATAACTGGGGATGTAGCTGTGTTCAGAATTAAGCAATCACATTCCAAATTGTGTTAAATTGGAGTCAGCATACACCTGCCATCATTTAAAGTGCCTCTGAGGAACCCCAAATAAAGTTCAGCTGCTCTAGTTGGTCTTTCCTGAAATTTTCTTAGTCGCATCCCAAAAGCCATGGTCCACAGAGATCTTCCAAAGCATCAGAGGGATCTCATTGTTAAAAGGTATAAGTCAGGAGAAGGGTACAAAAGAATTTCCAAGGTATTAGATATACCATGGAACACAGTGAAGAAAATATGGCACAACAGTGACATTACCAAGAACTGGAGCTCCCTCCAAAATTGATGAAAAGACGAGAAGAAAACTGGTCTGTGAGGCTACCAAGAGTCCTACAGCAACATTAAAGAAGCTGCAGGAATATCTGGCAAGTACTGGCTGTGTGGTACATGTGACAACAATCTCCTGTATTCTTCACATGTCTGAGCTATGGGGTAGAGTGGCAAGACGAAAGCCTTTTCTTAAGAAGAAAAACATACAAGCCAGGCTACATTTTGCAAAAACACATCTAAAGTCTCCCAAAAGCATGTGGGAAAAGGTGTTATGGTCTGATGAAACCAAGGTTGAACTTTTTGGACATAATTCCAAAAGATATGTTTGGCGCAAAAACAACACTACACATCACCAAAAGAACACCATACCCACAGTGAAGCATGGTGGTGGCAGCATCATGCTTTAGGGCTGTTTTTCTTCAGCTGGAACTGGGGCCTTAGTTAAGATAGAGGGAATTATGAACAGTTCCAAATACCAGTCTATATTGGCACAAAACCTTCAGGCTTCTGCTAGAAAGCTGAACATGAAGAGGAACTTCATCTTTCAGCATGACAATGACCCAAAGCATACATCCAGATCAACAATGGAATGGCTTCACCAGAAGAAGATTAAAGTTTTGGAATGGCCCAGCCAGAGCCCAGACCTGAATCCGATTAAAAATCTGTGGGGTGATCTGAAGAGGGCTGTGCACAGGAGATGCCCTCGCAATCTGACAGATTTGGAGTGTTTTTGCAAAGAAGAGTGGGCAAATCTTGCCAAGTCAAAATGTGCCATGCTGATAGACTCATACCCAAAAAGACTGAGTGCTGTAATAAAATCAAAAGGTGCTTCAACAAAGTATTAGTTTAAGGGTGTGCATACTTATGCAATCATATTATTTTTATATTTTTTCTTCCCTCTACCTAAAATATTTCAGTTTGTTTTTCAATTGAGTTGTACAGTTTATGGGTCACATTAAAGGTGGAAAAAGTTCTGAAATGATTTATCTTTGTCTCATTTTTTTACAGCCCAGAAACCTGACATTTTAACAGGGGTGTGTAGACTTTTTATATCCACTGTATACACAAAGGGTATGATGCAGCAACTGTTGTTCTGCAAGGTGCAGCAAACGAAAAGGAAAATCCAATTTTACATGACAAACTTTCTAATTATTTAGATGCTCGCTATGTCAGTGCTCAGGAAGCAATGTGGCGTCTTCTGAAATTTTAGATGCATGATCGGTCACATGCTGTGCATCGATTAGCTGTACAGTTGCCACAAAGTCAGTTTGTTTGCTTTACTGCAGGCAATGAAAGAACTGCCTTAGCCCAAAGTGAACACAGAGAAACAACACTTACTGCATGGTTTCAATTAAACTGCCAGGACACTCAGGCCAGACAATTTATATACATTGAGATTCCATATCACTATGTATTTGTAAATGGTCTATGGCGACAACACAAAAGAGATACTCATAAAATTATACCACAAATGTATACAGTCAGTCCAAGAGACATTGAACGTTTCAGTTTAAGATTACTTCTTTTACATGTTCCCGGTGCACAAAGATTTGAACATTTATGCACAGTGAATGACATAGTTTATGATACTTTCCTATTAGCTGCAAGACATCAAAACTTCATAGCAGATGATACAAAATGGGAGAGGTGTCTGGAAGAAGCAGCATATTTTGCAATGTTCCTGATGCATTTACTTTGTGGGAAACATTTAAATTAAATATGTTGGAAGACTTCTTGAAACGTTACAATGAGCCCATTGCACTCTTAAAAACTTTAATGGAAATTCAAGAAATATTTCTGGCTCGTGGATTAAATTGTGCAAGCTTTAATTTGCCTCATCCAGGACTTATAGATCACATCAACTTTGATGATTATGACACTGAGCTTCAAAAACAAAAAACAGAAGAAAAACTGGCAACTTTAAATACTTTACAATTGCACGCATTTAATGCCATCACAAATGCTACAGATGATGCAATAATCAAATACCGTTATTTCTATCTAGATGGCCCTGGTGGATCAGGAAAAACTTATCTCTACAATTGTTTGATGAGTTACATTTGAGCACAGGGTCAAATAACAATGCCATTTGCAACAACTGGAATTGCTGCACTTTTGTTAGAAGGTGGCAGAACTGTGCATAGTGGATTTAAACTGCCAGTTTACATTTTAGAAACATCAGTGTCAGATACTCGACTGAATTCTTTACAAGCCAAAAAATAAAGAAAAAGTAAATTAACTATCATAGATGAGGCAACAATGATGTCATGTCATGCCATGCAATGTATTGATAGATTATTAAAAGAAGTGATGGATAATAATTTGCCATTTGGTGGAAAGGTGATGTTGTTAGGAGGAGATTTTAGGCAAACATTACCTGTTGTGCCACATGGAAATAGGAGTGACATCATTGGAACATGTATCAAGACAAGTAAACTGTGGACAATATTTACACACTTCAAATTAGAATTAAATATGAGATCTGAAGGCCAAAACAAATTCAATGATTGGCTCATTCAAATTGAAGAAGGAAAACATCCACAAATACATGATTTACCCAATGATACCATTGAAATTCAATCACAAATGGTTTGCAAGGATTCACTCATATCAGCAATATTTCTAAACACTCTGAATAACTAAATTTTAAAATTCATCTACGCACCACAAAATAATTATTACAGTGCAGATTCAGTTCTGGCTGACGGTAAAGACAGTGAATATAATTTTAGTATAGAATTTATTACTTCTTTAACCCCATCTAAAAATGCCACCACATGTTTTGCAATTGAAAAAGGGTGAATTGTCATGCTATTGAGAAATATGAATCCAAAAAAAGGGACTTTGTAATGGGACCAGATAAATTGTGCACAATTTAAAAGATCATTTTATACATGCAGAAATTATGACTGAGACCCATAAAGGTGAACAAGATTTTTTTAAACCAAGAATTGATTTGGCTCCAAGTGAGAGTGGTTTGCCCTCTGTCCTTCCTTTCCAGTTATCATGGCATTTTCCATGACCATTAATAAATCCCAAGGACAGACTTTTAAGTCTGTGGGTATTTTTTTACAGGAACCAGTTTTTGCACATGGACAACTCTATGTTTCTTTTGCAAGGTGCACAAATCCAGCTGAGATTAAAGTTACATTTTAAGAATTTAACTTCATGTTTGTAATGTTAAAATTATGTTTTCAGAGGACTGAAAAGTTGTTTCATTCTATGTAATTAAGGTTTAATGTTCGTAGCAGCATCATCATTTGTTAAAAAATGTAAATGTTTCATGATATATATGTTATTGATCCAGGGAGTAATCCTATTGCCAGTTAATGGAGTCAGGAAGGAAATATTTTTTTACACCACTTTAAAAAAATTGACCAAGTTTCACTGGGCTTTTTTTTTGCTTTGCCTTCCTCTGGATTCAATAATCAAGATCACTATATTTTTAAATCATTTAATGTAAAATGGTATTACCTTGCGTTAATGTTTGCATTGTTAAGATTGTATTTTACAAGGTTTGAAAACTTCATTTATTGAATGTCGGTAAATATTTATGTCAGTAGCTGCATAAACATTTGTTAAAAAAATTAAATGTTTATTTAAATCGAAAGGATTCATCCAGGGAGTAATCAGAATGCCATTTAATGGGGTCAGGAAGGAATTCCCCCCCACACTCTTTTTTTTTTGTATGCAGTACTAACATAACAATACATGAAATTTGTATGAATACGTATTGTGAACCATTACATAAAGTTTTCTAATATGCAACTGATATTGTAAACAATGTTGAATTCTTTTTTTTAACAATACTAACATGAAATTGCTGAACTTTGTATGAATGAGTATTTTAAACCATTACAGAATGCTTCTTAACAGGTTGAGGTTAAGGAGGGGCTTGAGGATGAGAAGGGGGGTTGAGGAGGGGGTTGAAGAGGGAGGTTGAGGTTGAGAAGGGGGGTTGAGGATGAGGAGGGAGGTTGGGGAAAGAGGTTTAGGAGGGGGGGTTGAGGAGTGGGGTTGAGGAGAGAGGTTGAGGAGGGGGGTTGAGGAGGAGGGTTGAGGACGGAGGATGAGGTCGGAGGATTGAGGAGGGGGAGGGGGGTTGAGGAGAGAGGATGAGGAGGGGGATTGTGGAGAGAGGATGAGGAGGGGGATTGTGGAGAGAGGATGAGGAGGGGGGATGAGGAGAGGGGTTGAGGAGAGAGGATGAGGAGGGAGGATGAGGAGGGGGATTGAGGAGAGAGGATGAGGAGGGAGGATGAGGAGGGGGGTTGAGGATGAGAAGGCAGGATGAGGAGGGCTGTTGTAATGGGTGATAAGGGAGGGGGAGGGAAAGAGACACAAGGGAGAGGGGGGAAAGAGACACAGGGAAGAAAGAGGGGGGAAGAGACACAGGGGAGGGAGGGGGAAGAGACATAGGCGAGGGAGAGGGGGGGTGGAGACACAGGGGAGGGAGAGGAGAGGAAGAGACACAGGGGAGGGAGAGGAGGGAAAGAGACACAGGGAAGGGGGAAGAGTCACAGGGGAGGGAGAGGAGGGGAAGAGACACAGGGATGGGAGAGGAGGGGAAGAGACACAGGGGAGGGAGAGGGGGTGAAGAGATACAGGGGAGGGAGAGGGGGGAAAAGACACAGGGGAGAGAGAGGGGGGACACCTGAAAGGGGCACAGAGGGCACACAAGAGGGGGACACAGAGGGCACAAGAGGGACACAGGGGGCAGCACATTTCCCACCCTCGGCTTATACTCAAGTCACTAATTTTTCCCAGTATTTTGTGATAAAATAGGTGCCTCGGGTCGGCTTATACTAGAGTAAATACAGTATATATATACTAGCGACTTGTCCATCAAAAATGATGGGGCAATAACATTTTAAGCCATGGGAATGCGGATTGACACACAATGTAAAGTGTTTTGTACTCTGAGGACCTTCAGCGCTCATTGCAAGGCTTGCGCTGAGCATCTCCGGCACTCCTTGCGTGCCTCGCAATGAGTTCCTTTGGCGCTCATTGCGAGCCTCTCCTGACGTGTATTTTTGGTCCTCTGAGCACCTTCATGAGTCATGATAAAAAGAGATATATATTTTTATGTATATGTAGTTAACTAATAATGAATTATTTATTGAATAAATGAATATACTTTAAGCAATAGGCTGACGAGCTAACAATCTGTTTGTATTTTGCGTCTGCATAGAATATACATTGTGAGTGTTGGTGCCCTGCTTATAAAGTGTAATGAATGTTTGAAATGTGCATTATAAATAGGCTGCGTGCGCGAGGTAAAGCCGTTGGTTTATTGTGTAAAGCGGCATTGTATATTCGTAATGTTATTAATGTGTTACGCGGTCTTGTGAGCATTTTCCGGCTTTTGTAATAGTGTATTTTCTAGTTCGTAGTTTGATGTGTAAAGTGCTACGCATATGGCAGTGTTTGCGCAGTCCGGGGTCGTGTAGCCTCGTTTTCATTTTTTTCTGCTGTCATTTTTTTCTCATTTAGGCGATTTTCGAGTGGCTGATATTTTAATGTTTGAAAGTACATCTAACATTGAATAGTGTATTTTTAAATCAGCAACTATCAATTTTAATTAAATTAATACATTTCAATGGTCCTGGTACTAATCACTCATAGTAAGAATAAGTCATTGGTTACAGTTTACTAAAATACTACTTCTCAGCAGTTTTAGACTTTTAACGCATCCCTGTGCTAGGATGGGTATATAGAGGCATTTCATAAAGTTAATTCTTAAAGTAAGTTTTTCATTAATCTTTGGCTGGGTAACAAGGACATTACTAGCAGTTACCATGTTTAAGCCAACACAAACAAAAATGTGATATTTCTGGAACACGAGCAACATCAAACATGGAAGCCAGACCACAGGACAAAATCCAGTGTTGGCATTAAAGCTGTAAAGAGGCAGTTTTTCATTAGTATATAAAGAAAATACATTTTATACAATTTATCAATATAAACAGATTCTGTATAATGCTCAATTACAATATTGCCTTATTTGTATATAATGTAGAAAATAATATTGTACATTGTTTGTAGGTATTTGTATAGCACCATCAATGTGCACTTGAATTTACAGAAACAAGGTACATAATAATTACACAACAATATAACTATATTTAAATAAATACCACAAATAGGTTACATAGTTCCTGCCTTAAAGGGCTTACAATTTATATGGGTCATACAGTACACGCATATGCTATTAAGTATCTACAAGTGCATTGGATAATGGAGTTGTTTGAAATCATCTTTAAGGAGGTGACGTTTAGGTGGTGAGATTTTAATGGGGGCTGCTACAGTAATGAGAGAAGTTTTAACGGAGAAGGAGCTCTAGAACTATATGGAACAGTCAAGAGGCGTCCTGGCCAGAGTGAAGAAGACATACTCAGGTACGAGAAGATCAATATAAGGAGGAGCTGATGAATTAATAGCTGTGAGGCTGAGAATTTTATAGGCTTTTCTTGACTTTATTGGAAGCCAGTTGAGAGATTTTAGTATGAAGAAAGAAGACATTTAGAAGAGAGGGAGAATATATGAGCAGCTATTGATTTTAGAGAAGAGATATGAAAGGCAGGAAGACCAGAGAGTATGATGGTGCCGAAATGTAAAGGAAATAGGATTGGATCCTGGGTGATTATCCTGGCAGTGGAGGAGCTAACAAGGGATGATGCCTTTGTTAATTTTTTAGGGAAAAATAAAGGATTTTTGCTAAAGACTGAATGTAAAAAGAAAACGATACTGACAAATCAAGTATGACGCCATGAAAATGAGGACCAAGGGCTTCAAGCTTTCATCAGGATGGGTTACTTTGGATTAGTTTGCTTATCAAGACTGAAGATTGAGCACATGGATATGGGGGTCCATTGGGACCTAATGAGGGAATAAGAAGATTATGTTTATCATGTTTACATATGTTGGAGGGGTACATTGCTATGGACACTACACTAATGTGTTTCATACTTGTAGCCTCTTATGTGCACATATGATTTTACAAGTGCATATTATAGCATTATATTAACCTTCAACACTCCTTTTCTATGTGCACTTAAAAATTAGGTCCAGTTTTTGCAAGAACCCTGTAATAGCCAAGCAAACTTGTAAAAACTCTTGCAAGGCAAAAGCAGCCTAGTGATGATATTCGAGAAATTTGATTTTTTAGGTAGAAATTATGGCCAATCTGAATGGCCTTTTGGTTCTTATCTACTGTCAAATCTAAGTTTCTTTGCTTTATTAGTGATAAATGAGAATGATTTGATATGGAATATCAAAGAGTTATTTATTAATTAAATTATTTCAGCCTAACGGAGAATAGAACATTAGAGGATGCACTTTGATAAATAATTCCTGTTGGGAAATATGAAATGACTAGCGACTTGCCCTTCAAGAATGACGGGGCAATTTGAAGCCATGGGAATGCTGTTTGACACACAATGTAAACATTTTTGTACATTCAGTGATCATTGCGAGCCTCGCTCTGAGCGTCTTTGGCGCTCATCGCGTGGCTTGCAATGAGCGCTTTCGGCGCTCATGGCGAGCCTCTTGTCTCGTCTATTGTTGCTCCTCTGAGCACCTTGGGCACTCATTATAAAGAGAGATATATATTTATCTATATTTACTTAATCAATAATGAATTAATTATTTCTTGAATAAATTAATATACTTTACCTATTTGTAATTAATATATTCTGCAATCAATAGCCTGAAGAGCTAACAATGTGTTTATATTTTCCGGCAGCATACAATGTACAGTGAGTGTTGGTGCTCTGATGATAAAGTGTAATGAATGTCCCAACTGTGCATTGTAAATAGTTTGTGTGCGCGAGGGAAATCCGTTGGTGTAGTTGAGTAAATCGCTATTGTAGATTCGTAATGTTATTAATTTGTTATGCGTCTCGCATGTATTTTCCGTATTTTCTAATAGTGTATTTTGTATTTCGTTCATTGCTGTGTGAAAGCGTTACACGTTTGGTAGTGTTTTGCGTGGTCCGGGTCTTGCAGCCTCATTTTAATTTTTTCTCTCACTTAGGCGACTTTCGTGTGGTAAAAGTCATTGCACCTCACTTACAGACGTTGGCTGTTCCCCCGTGCTGTTGGTGATGTTTTTGTTGTATTTCTTTGTATTTTTTGTGTGTTTTTATTGTTTTTCGTTGTTCGCGGTTCGGCCGTTAACCGCGTATTTTTTCTCTGTCGTTTTTTTTTTTTCTAAGTCCCACGTCTCGTAAAGCTCCATGTTAAAGCAATACGCGTTTGGCAGTGTTTTGCGCAGTCCGGGGTCGTGTAGCCTCCTCGTTTTTGTTTTATTCTGCGGCCATTTTTTTTCTCGCTTAGGCGATTTTCGTGTGGTCATTGTTGCTGAAATCGACTTAAATTCACGTTGCACCTCACTCCCAGACGCCCTGTCTGTTCCCCCGTGAGTGATATTTTTGTTCTATTTATTTGTGTTTTTAGTGTTTTTTGGATGTTCGCGGTTCGGCCGTTAACCTCATATTTTTGCTATGTCGTATTTTTTTTGTAAGTGCCGCGTCTAGTATTTTTTTTTCTAAGTCCCTCGTTTGTCAAGTGCTTGAAGGCTAATGCGATTGCGCGTTTACTAAGTGTTTTGTGGCTACGTCTCGCGTGTTTAATGGCGTTAACAGCTCGCCTCACTATGCGTGGCTCGGGCTCATCGCCTTAGTGCTACGTGTTAATGGCTCGCCTCGCTTTGCAAGGCTCGTGGCAATGAGCGCCTTTGGCGCTTATCACCTAAGTTCTACGCGTTATCGGCCTGCCTCGCTCGCTCATCGCCTAACTCGTACGCACCACGCAAAGTGTGACGACGTCTCGCAGTTTGACAACTGTTATATGTGATTATACACAAATGCTTAACTAGAATACGAAGCCCTCCCACCTCACTATCAATATACAATAAGTGTACCAAAAATAGCAATATCAACATTTGTTTGTTTGTCTTTTTGTTTCTTTTTTACTTTTGTTTCTTTGAGTCATGTTCTTCCTCAAGATCAAATGTGATATATAATTCTTTATGTATAAAAGGAAATAAAGAAAGATTAGAGACTAAAAAAGATTCTGACATACAGAAAGGCAAGCAGCCCCAAAGACAGTGTGGGTATTTACTAAGCCTGATTAATTCAGGAATAAGGCACATTTCAATGGTAAGACCCAAATGGTCAAATAGGCGCTCTATTGCAAGGGTGGACTAACCAATGAAAGTTTAACAAATGTACCAGCAATTTACAGTTTATGTATAAAATCCACTGCTATGTAACAAAGAATTGCTCGGGATTTGGATGTGATTCCTCTGTGCCTTAAAACCTTTTCTTTCCACTCCAGGCCATGCCATTGGCTAAATGTTACTCCCAGTCCTAGAGGACTTTGATCAGTGACAATAAAGGGAATCTTACTAGGGGCAACTTTATCACATTCAGCCACCATCAATGAGGAGCAGCACTTCTGAGATAAAGAGAAAGTATTTTGTATAATTAAACATCATTCTCATTCTAATACAGCAAATGTAAAAGTTATAATTAATATTATATTTTCTTATTTAGTTCTGACATTTTCACATTGCTGGCCCTTTAATATAACAACACATATTAGCAGCTATGTTAGGGGTGCCATGAGGATTGGATCTGGGATCATATAACAAGTCACCAATTGAGCATATCCATATATGAGCATAGATGGGTTAATTAATATTGTTTCTCAAAAAATAAATTCTGTGTGAGTTTAGGGTCATGGAAAAAGAGGAACCTCTGTCTTATACTTGTGTCACTAATAAAGTCTCACGATCCACGGATTGATAACACTTGGGACTTCCCACACACCATATCTATATTAAGGAAGTTCATAAAAATGACAAAGAAGAACTTCAGACTCAATACAATACATGATTTTCTCCTAATGATGTAACCAAATTATGCAAAATAGGATTTATTTCAGTGTTAATTTTATGGAAGCTGCTAGTTTACTTATTAATCACATTAAATATATAGAGCGTGCCATCAGCAATATTTTGTTATGTAACTAAACTAATAGTTTAATCCTTGGAAAATGTATTTCTCATCAAACTGGCCTTAAATTACATCAAGGGTGGGTAACAGGCAGTGCTGGGGACCCTCACAGAGTCATGATGTGGCCCCAGGTTATCCTCAAACCTGTCTTCTAGAGTAAGACTCTATGTTATCTCTCCACAACTACCAAATCATCCCTCTTTTCTTGCATTTCTCTTCATTATTTGTACCTCTGTTGCTAATTAATCTGCCTCTCCCTCTTTTACACAGTGATCATATCAATGTTGCTAAGAACCAAAGTATGCCCCTTTCCAGAAGTTGGAGGCCATATATGTGGCCTTTTAACTGAATAGGTTGCCTATCACTATATGGGGTCCTTGGTTAGAAAATAGGGAGTGCTTGACTAGATAGGCTACATCTACACTCACTTTTCATTGGCCAAAATGTAAAGTACCTTGAGTGAGGGGGAGACTTGGAGACTCAGATGGAGAATGGCTACGCTCATGAGTATGGATGCCGGAGTGGAGTGTGGACAGACAAGTTACTTAAAATTCTTGAAACTACAGGATGTGGCCAATACAATATTATTTCTACTTTGTTGATACTGTTTTAGATAAAATTGTTGATAGAAATTGATTACAAACTCAAACATATACAGACAACAACAAAAATATATTCATAGTTTCTTTATTGAAGAAAATGATAGTATTGTTGTAACATAATAATTCTGGACCATATTAATTTTTGTTTAGAAAATGGAAAATGTACGGTATAAGACAGATAATATGGATTTTGTAACATCAGTGAGATATTGTGTATTGTTTCAATATATATGTAAATAATTTCTGTCTAAAAAAAATAAATTAATGGTAAAAAATATTGCCAAATATTCTATCAGCTACTTGCATTCCAATTGTGAGTTACCTGCCCACAATCACTACGGGCCAGTCATACTTGCATTAGAACTCCATTGGTTTTAGCACAGCTCAAATATTATGAGTTCTAAATAATTAAAGTTACACAAAATCAATTTTCTAGTAGACATGTAGCTCTAGCATAATGTCTAAGCCGAGAAGTACAAGTCAGGGTTAGGTTATAAAAAAAACATCCAAATCTTGATGATCCCCAGGAGCACCATCAAGTCTATCATAACCAAATGGAAAGAACATGGCACAACAGCAAACCTGCCAAGAGAAGGCCGCCCACCAAAACTCACGGAGTGACAAGGAGGGCATTAATCAGAGAGGCCTAAGGTAACCCTGGAGGAGCTGCAGAGTTCTACAGCAGAGGCTGGAGTATCTGTATATAAGACGTCAATAAGCCGTACGCTCCATAAAGTTGGGCTTTATGGCAGAGTGGCCAGAAGAAAGCAATTACTTTCAGCAAAAAACAAAATGGCACGTTTTGAGTTTTCGAAAAGGCACGTGGGAGACACCCAAAATGTATGGAGTAGGGTGCTTTGGTCTGATGAGAATAAAATTTAACACATCACATCACCCAAAGAACACCATCCCCACAGTGAAACATGGTGGTGGCAGCATCATGCTGTGGGGATGTTTTTCAGCAGCCGGGACTGGGAAACTGGTCAGAGTTGAGGGAAAGATGGATGGTGCTAAATACAGGGATATTCTTGAGCAAAACTTGTACCACTCTGTGTGTGATTTGAGGCTAGGACAGAGGTTCATCTTCCAGCAGGACAATGACCCCAAACACACTGCTAAAGCAACACTTGGGGGGTTTAAGGGGAAACATGTAAATGTGTTGGAATGGCCTAGTCAAAGCCCAGACCTCAATCCAATAGAAAATCTGTGGTCAGACTTAAAGATTGCTGTTCACAAGCACAAACCATCCACCTTGAAGGAGCTGGAGCAGTTTTGCGAGGATGAATGGGCAAAAATCCCAGTGGTAAGATGTGGTAAGCTCATAGAGACTTATCCAAAGCGACTTGGAGCTGTTATTGCCACAAAAGGTGGCTCTACAAAGTATTGACTTTAGGGGGGTGAATAGTTATGCACATTGATTTTTTCTGTTATTTTGTCCTATTTGTTCTTTGCTTCACAATAAAAAAAAACATCTTCAAAGTTGTGGCATGTTCTGTAAATGAAATGATGCAAATCCTCAAACAATCCATGTTAATTCCAGGTTGTGAGGCAACAAAGCACGAAAAATTCCAAGGGGGGTGAATACTTTTGCAAGGCACTGTATCTATATATAGTGAGGTTGCAAGCGATTTTGAGCCATATTTGTCGTTTTTCGTCATTTGAAAATCGTGTAAGCAAGAAAAATATGGTGGCCAAAAAACGTAAAAAATCTGAAACAGGATGAAAACGAGGCTGAGAAATGCCAGGCACGCAGGACTTAGAAAATACACAACGGCAAAGACAGTAACACACATGAACCATGCCAGGGACGCCACGCAAAGATTCAGCAGACACACAGAGGAGAAACACACAGGGAAGGGACAGGGGAAGATGGTGGAAAGAGACACATGGCATTACCAAGCACAAAACTTGCAGGTTAACGAACTCTGCAATGAGCAGCCTGTACAGTAGGTGAGAGGAAAGGCTCGAAATGAGCACCGAAGGCAATCATTGCAAAGCAGGAAAGTTGAAGACGTTCATCATGGGGTTCGCGATGAGCGCCGAAGGTGGGTATTGCAAAGCAGGAAAGTTGAAGTAAAAGAGGCTCGCAATGAGCACTGAAGGGGCTCAGAAGAGCAAAAGCCTCACATTGTGTGGCACACAGCATTGCTAGCCTTACCATTTTATTCCCGACGGGCAATTTTCTAGTATGGATATGTTTGCTTCCTGCATAGTCATTTGTGCCACTTATTTCTTTAGTCATACCCTGAGAGCTTACATATTCTATTCAGAATTGTGCTGCATTGCTGTTGTATTTCAGTTATGTGTGTGGTGTTCATGTGCGTGCATATAAGGGTGTGATGGTGTATACGATACATCACTCTCCTCAGCCGTGTCCAACTGTCCCGGAAGCCCCATAACTGCCGCTGCCTTGATTCACTCCCTAAGGGTCCTCTCCCACGATGTATACGTTATAACTTGTGCTGGTCCACCACCGGTTGCACAGGCTGCTCTTACCTCCTTTGCCATTTTCCTCTTCACCTTGACCCGGATGATCCGGCATACCCCAATAGAGCAACAGCTGAAGCAACGTCACTCCTGGCTCCTCACTTCCCTCCTCCCATGTATGATGTTATAACGGGCATGGATTTCTCTGAGAATGACCCTCATCTCATCTGGGGTATAATTAGGGGGCTGTGCTTTGCCACAGCCTCTTGCCCTCCCAACTGTCTTTTGGGTTCATGGCCTCCCTGATCTCTCCCAGGGGCCGGTCCCTCCTCAGCACTACCTCCCCCCCCTGGGATCAGACCCCTATTTTGATTTTTTATACATAAGAAAAGTTAATTTTTCTCACGAAAAAAAATCTCTCTATATAGAAAATTACCATTAAATCACACATACCTTCAGATGAATGTGTGATCTGGTAAATTTCACATATTTTAGAGGAAGCCTTGCAAAGTAGTTGTTAGGTCAGTTATTGGTGTCAATGATGTACAAGCTACATGTCCCAAGGCTTGTTCCAACTGTATCACTTATAAGATTATGGCTAAAAGAAGCAAAAAAACAATTCCATCTGAAGTCACTTTTATGTATAACTGTGATATTATTATAAAACACATGTACGCATGTACTCCCATGGAGGGTTATACACTTATCCTGAATTGTTATAGTTGATTCTATGGAGCCAATTCATATATTATTGTATAGAGCCAGTTTGTGAGAAGTATGAAACGTATAAATAATAAAGCAACACTGACAGCGGCAAAACTGATGTAAAATATATGTACATGATACCCTAATTAATGTGTTTATTTAGTAAAATGTGCTGCAAAATTTTAAAGATCACTGATTTTACTAGGCATGTAATATACCAGTGTATTTTTTTACTATACAGTTTCCCTCTTCACCTTCGCAAACTCTGACAGCTGCAATCCCGCCACCAACCGACAGATGGCGCTGTCGATTTTCATATAAGGCACGCCCACAGTAGAGGCCTTGAGCTAAGAGAGGCGCGCCTGAGGCTATGGCCTCGCTGTCGACTCGCTGTAGTGTTGCGCCACATCGGAGGAGAGAATAGTTCTTTGCCTTACAACAAAAATGACGGCGCCCAGAAATTGACAGCGCCCTCTGCTGGCTGGCTCATGTAACCGCAGCTGTCAGTGCTGCCGAAGAAATGCGAAGGTGAAGAGGGATAGATCCTACAGTTTTGCTCAAAAGTTTGTATACCCTGGTAGAAATTGTGAAATTGTGGCATTTATTTTGAAAATATGACTGATTATGCAAAAAAAATATTTTATTGAAGGATAGTGATCAAATAAAGCCATTTATTATCACATAGTTGTTTGGCTCTTTTTTAAATCAAAATGATAACATAAATCATGCAAATGGCCCTGATCAAAAGTGTACATACCTTGAATGTTTGGCCTTTTAACAGATACATAGGCATGTTTTCTGAAATGTTTTCTCTTATAGGCTATTATACTACACTTCACATCCAGCACTACAGAGAGCAGACCCATACAGGGACTATTTGTATTATTTTAGGCAATAAAAACAGAGCTTTTAATGGCTTCTTAATTAAACAGTATATTAAAGTAAATAAATAAATACATAGAGCCCTATTCAATTGGCCAAATTGCAATTTCACTTTCAGACGGTTCTCTGGTCTCTCAAACTCTCTCTCTGGCTCCTAACTCCTGGCTCCTACAGATCAGCAACCTAAGACAGTTCTCTGGTTACTCACACTCTCTCTCTGGCTCCTAACTCCTGTCTCCTACAGATCAGCTAACCTAAGACGGTTCTCTGGTCACTGACACTCTCTCTCTGGCTCCTAACTCCTGGCTCCTACAGATCAGCTAACCTTTTACGGTTCCCTGGTTACTCACACTCTCTCTCTGGCTCCTAACTCCTGTCTCCTACAGATCAGCTAACCTAAGATGGTTCTCTGGTCAGTCACACTCTCTCTCTGGCTCCTAACTCCTGTCTCCTACAGATTAGTTAACCTAAGACTGTTCTCTGGTCACTCACACTCTCTCTCTGGCTCCTAACTCCTGTCTCCTACAGATCAGCTAACCTAAGATGGTTCTCTGGTCAGTCACACTCTCTCTCTGGCTCCTAACTCCTGTCTCCTACAGATTAGCTAACCTAAGACTGTTCTCTGGTCACTCACACTCTCTCTCTGGCTCCTAACTCCTGTCTCCTACAGATCAGCTAACCTAAGACGGTTCTCTGGTTACTCACACTCTCTCTCTGGCTCCTAACTCCTGTCTCCTACAGATCAGCTAACCTAAGACGGTTCTCTGGTTACTCACACTCTCTCTCTGGCTCCTAACTCCTGTCTCCTATAGATCAGCTAACCTAAGACGGTTCTTTGGTCACTCACACTCTCTCTCTGGCTCCTAACTCCTGGCTCCTACAGATTAGCTAACCTAAGACGGTTCTCTGGTCACACACACTCTCTCTCTCTGGCTCCTAACTCCTGTCTCCTACAGATCAGCTAACCTAAGACGATTCTCTGGCCATTCACACTCTCTCTCTGGCTCCTAATTCCTGGCTCCTACAGATCAGCTAACCCAAGGTACCCTGTACATCCAAAGATTCTCTGATATAGTCACTGATTTTTAATTACTGTGATTAATATCTGTTATTATATGTAGTGGCATTATCTAGTTATATTGTTTGCCTCTGACTTCCTCTGTGCCTCCTGCCCTCCCCCATCATTAGCATAGCCTCCTAGCCCATGTATTAGCTGCCGTACTCTATCACATCCTAAGCTACATTCATTTCTCTTTCAGACCGTTCTCTGCTCACTCTCACACTCTCTCTCTCTGGCTCACTTCCCGAATCCCACCCCTGTTTAGCCTTAATTTATTGTGTCACACAAATCTTCAACACCTGACCAATTAGCAGCTTCAATTAACCCTTCACACTATGTTTCCTCTTGCCTTCTTCCCCATACCCCCTGCCTTTTCCTTAAAGACTCTTCTTTACTTCTCCCCTTTTTGTCTCCTGCATACCCATCTCACGTCTCATGTCCTCCTCTCCCCTTTCATTCGCCCATGAACTATTCTTACTCAAGCTAACATTCCCATCTGCAGTTTACATTATCTAACCACTAGGGGCAGACATGGCTGGATTACCCATTAGGCCAACTAGGCAGCCGCCTAGGGGCACTTTCCTGTGAGGGGCTCAACTTAAAAAAAAAATGGTTACTGTCTTAAAAAAAAACTAAATGCAGCAGCTCATAGACTGGCTACTAGGGGGGACCACCTAGAACAAGAGAGTTACAACAGGAAAAGGTACATTAATGCATAGAAAAGGCAAAAATGTGTCCGTGCATACCTTGCATACTCACTCACAGGGGCTCCTTCACATCACTGCCTAGGGGCTGCAAAAAGTTAGATCCGGCCCTGGGGCCAGATACCATGTTACATAACAGTGCCAGACACTTTACAAACAAAATATTTACTCTCTCCAACTGATGTATAACTTCCTTCCTATTTTCTTTCTTAACCTTGCTATTCCTTATCTACTCTTCCCCGGGTCCATTACCCTTAAATTGTGGCGAGTTTCCAGTCTTGTGAGGTGCTTTGGGAAAAAGCACTTATTACAAGACTTGAAGCTCCAAACAGGGCCCTCCATTTTCTGCCGTTGTCAGTATTACATATTGTATATTTCCTTGTTCGTCTCCCCTGTACAGCGCTACAGAATATGTTGGCGCGATACAAATAAAAGATAATAATAATAATTATTACATAAGCCTGTAATGCAGCCCACAAATGTTACTGATATTCAATTGGCTACATTTAGCTACTCACAATCCAATTGCAAGTTACAGGCCCAAAATCACTGTAGTTGTCAAAAAAGTAACTCCGTCCTAATGCTCCATTGACGTTTCAAGACCACAAACATTACCAGTGCTAAAGACGCAAAATCGATATTCAATTACAACAATTTAACAAGCCCGCAATTGCCTTAAAACATGTAAATGGCAAATGTATCAAATAATTATACGAGTAATAGATAGGACCTGCAAGTGGGTTAAAAACTTGTCCGTATAGCTGGAGCAGCAAATAAACACACACTACTGTACTTTAAGACGGGGAAAGCAATGAAAGTCATTATAATTAATTGCACAACAGTCTCAAGCTCTCAAATCTGCAATTAAAAATATATTTTTTTTAAAGTTTTAAGTTAATATATATCATGGAACCCGCATGGACTAGAACAGTTGTTCTAATGACTTTTATTGATTGCAGATCGGACTTCTAAACTCTAACTGATTGTAGTTTTAACGCCATGTTTTACTGACGTCATGATGTTGGTCTCATTTGCTATTGGCTCTGTCTAAAATGTAACTTACGGGCTTGCTTAATTTATCATGATCATGCTCTGAAATGCTACGTATGGGCTCATGGTTTGCATGTGGAGGCTATGAGCCTGTAATTATGGGTTAGAGTCAATTGAATACATATAAATGTATCTAAAAACTATAACCCACAGCCAAAATGTCAGGTTACAGGTAATTGCGAGCTTGCCCCTTTAAAGGGATGCTGCTGAGCCCATTCATGCTCCTTAAAATATCTTGGCTCTGCCTTACATACAGTTCAATATACTGTTTATTAAATTATAGAAACCTGATTTTTTTCTTAACCAGGATGGTATGCTATAAGGATCCTGGAAAGTACATATACAGTGGTACCTTGGTTCTCAACCTCCTCGGAACGCAACATTTTTTATATTTAACCTGTCTGGATAAGCAAAAAACCTTAGTATTCATCACGCTACTTTGGTACTCATCGCATTTGCTAAAACCAATTTACAACACTCCTTATTGGAGATTGGTACTCAACTTTTTTGGTACTCAACCTGCCGTCTGGAATGGTTTAAGGTTGAGAACCAAGGTACAACTGTATTGTGCTATAATATGATTTTTTTTTACATTTTTAGTTCTGTGCAGTTAACAAAGAAATAACTTTTTGAAGGAGTAACTGAGCAAGAAGCAATTTTGTATAATGTTATTTTAATATCCACCTTTGACTGCCAACAAATTATTCAAATTATCAGCCAACTGCATCATTTCCCCTAAGTTATAGTGGCGGAGATATAGAATAGAGGGCCCTGGTGCAAAAATAATGTTTTGGGCCCCCTCCCCAAAGAGGGACTTGTAAAAAAAAATTGCACTCGGCTCCCCCCCCAGTATCAACTTACTCTGTTAGCCATCCCCTCTCAGCATCCATCCCCACACAGCACCCAACCCCTCCCGGCACCCACCTCACAGAAACCACCCCCCTGTATTTTGCTGTTATTCAAAAACTTGCTGTTTCTCACCTCTTCCCTGATACACACCCCCAGCATGCTGAACTGCTCCACATTGCCACCTCTTGGAGCTTCAGTAGAAATGCTCTACAGCACTGAGGAGGGCCCTGGTGCATTGCACCACCTGCACCACTAGTAGCTAGGACCCTGCTAAAGCAGCATTGTATAGTCTGCGTACTACATGGGGATTGGGAAAGTTTGCCTGAAATTGGTTTAATATATACTGTGAAAACAAAATCACATAATATCATGGGCTCTGTTCAAAATGCAGTTTCAAAAGTGTAAAGGTAAAACATGTTCTAAAAATGTAAATGCTGATTGATTATTGTACACACATAGTTAATGCATTAAATAATGACACACACATATATATATATAATATACTTTTAAAATTTGCTAAATATGACATGAAAGCTTTTCAAGTAAAACAAGTTATTTTCTGTGTCTTTCATGTTTACAGTTATCTTAGTTGCTAAACTCTAGATACTTTGGTCCAACACAATGTACTGTTAATCTGACTATAAATAGATGTTCTCCGAGTGTATATTGTTGGCAACACAGTGTTACACCCAGAACAAGATGTCATGGTCAGGTATTAAAATGCAATGTAACATATTCACAGTAAAACCTATAATTAAACCTTCACTAAGTGGCTTTACTAAAATCCATACAGCCTTATTAAATTGCAATTTGGCCAATTGAATAGGGCTCTATATAAGCACAGAGCCTATTTTTTTACAGAATTTTTTAGTAAGTGAATTTCTATCCAAAGCAAGGTCTTCACTAACTAAAAACTTAATAATGTTTTGCCCTTACTGAAAAGCATATCATTACCGTGATATTGGACATATTTCAATCTTGGGTTTACAATTATATGCAAAGTGTCTGTTTCTTAGACTACAGATGATATTCTGAACAGTGTATGATACTTTAGGGACACTAAAGTCAATCCATGTGCTCTGAACCTTCAGTTAAAGGATTAAAAAACATTAGGAAAATGTGTTTTCCTTTTTTAAATTGATGTAAAAATAATAGAGTTAAAGATATAGCAAATGCTGCTGATCTCTGAAACACGCATTATATTGAGTCATTTTATGCACATACAGACTTATTTTATGTAAAAGTAAAACACCCCAGAGCTGCTTACATAGGCACGTGATACCTACCAATAGAAACACTGCATTCAAATATGGATTTTAACCCTTTACTAACATTCAAGCCAGCAGCAACTCCATGCACAGATCTACAGATTAGTGTCTGCCCCTCCTTCTACAGGGGGACTACACATCCCATGATTCCTTATTTAAAGGTATATAGAAGTGTCCTGGGTTTCAAATGTTTCCTAAAAAACAGCCACTGATTAGTAGAAAAATATGTATTATATTGAAAAGTTGAATGTTCTAACATATTTATATGCTGGATACTGCTATCTGGATTTGCACCCACCTAGGAACTGCTACCAGTCACAGTGTTGGTGGGGTCAGAGAGAAAAAAACAGCAGCAGCAGTTGATGCAGGGAACAGACAACCTGCAGGGTTGTAATCTAGTGTGAATGTGCTGCACAGAGAGACTCTTATATGAAAATGCATAGCACTTTCTAACATGTGCCAGACTACCTATCCCAGGCTGCTTTGCAGCACACACAACAACCCCAGATTTTATACAAATATTTCAGCCTCTGCTTCCTCCTGATTGGCCAAAACATTTTTTTAATGTTCTGCTAATTTACCCTGGGTTTGGAGAGGGTGTTAATCCTAATTTACAAGACATTTTGCTAACTTCAAGGTGTTTAAATGTTTCCGTTTGTATTTTTTCCTGCAAAAATGTTTTAATACACTATTAATTCTCCTCTATCAGATGCACTCATGATCCAGGAAACTTAGATATGCCTTTAATTAAAACTGATATAAACTGTTAATCTATCTAGATCGATCTATCTATCTATCTATCTTTCTTGTGGAAGGGCTTCAAATGCTTCAAACTTCTGCCTAATGTGCACAGCAGCTTTGGCGACTTTATAGACCGATGACATGTGTTACCACGTTAGTGTCTCTTTATTATTAATTATATCAAAAAATATATTTTTATATGCAAACACCAAATGAGAAAACTATTACTTAATGCAAGACTGGTTTAGATACATATCCAGCATATAGTTTTTCTTTCATCAGTGTGACTATCTGTTCTGCTAATAGATGCTGATGGTTTGTCACCTTTCATTGAACTACAAAATAAACAGGATAGTGTGGTCAACACGGCATATACATTCACAACTGCATCTATTTTTGTAAATGTAATATATATATATATATATATATATATATGTTAGCGACTTGCCCGTCAAAAAATTACGGCAATAAAATTTGAAGCCATGGTAATGCTGTTTGCCACGGAATGTGCGGTTATGGCCCCTCTGAGCACCATTGGCGCTCATCACAAGCCCTGCGTTAAGTGCCTTCGGCGCTCATCAAGTGGCTCACAATGAGCGTCTTCGGCGCTCATTGCGAGCCACAACTTGCTAACCTTTTGCGCTCATTGCGAGCCCCACTATGAGTGCCTTTGGTGCTCATCGCGTGGCTTGCAATGTTCATTGAGAGCCTCTCTCCCTGTGTTACTACTTTGGGTTAAGTATCACTGCCTTTGATTAAGTGTTACTGTTTTGCGTTAAGTCTTAGTGCTTAGGGCTGGTATTTCCGTCCTGCAGACACGTTTTACGTCCTTCGGCCTTGTTTTCGGTTTGTTTTATTTTTTTCGGCCGCCATTTTTTTCTCGCTTTGGCGATTATATAGTAAATAAAAACCCCAAATATGCCCCAATTTAACTTGCAACCTCACTCACAGGCTCCCTGGCACTCCCCCTGAGCTGTGTGTGAGTGTGTAAGTAAATTTGAGACATATTTGTGTATTTTTGGATGTTTTAATTTAGGCGGTTCGGCGGCCGCAGTCCATGTAGGTGTTTCAGATACTAATTATTACGGGCAGTAGGGATTAGCGCTTATGGCGCTCGTCTCCACAAGCGCAAGGAGCGCCTACGGTGCTCATTGCCTGTTGTACTGGTCATAGGAATGAGTGCCATAAGTGAAATTGAAAATACTGCATCATATAATCAAATTCACACAAATGCAGCTGCCATCTGGAACAGGTAAACAAGTTCTTGTTAAATTTGCAGTTGTCCTTCTGTAATCACTCACTGACTTTTTCAAGGATTGGACAACTCAGTCTTACAAAGGCTGTAAACAGTCCATGATTTCTGGATCTCTCTGTTGTGTATTAAAGTACTATCTGCTTTATCACATGTGAGTAACTCAGTCTTATTCATTCTGTTGGAGGTCAGGATTTCAACGTACTTTATAAAACCCCTAAACAACTATCCCACATCTCATACATCTACCACCAGGGCCTGATTACCCATTGGGCTGCCTAGGGGTACTTACCTATGAAGGGTGCCTCATTCTTTTTTACTTAAAAAATGTAAACAATGTACCCTGGCTACAAAAAAAGGAAATATTGCAGTTCACAAACCGCCTGAGACTGGAGAGCTACAAACAGGAAGAAAGCTGCTGGAGGGACATATTACATATCACCGTACTAGAGGATAGACATCATATTTGTTTTCAAGTTCAAATCCCACTCAATAGCTTTTGTATGGAATCATTAACTTTATAAAGTTGCTGTACTATCACATTATTATGTTCAGGAGCTTCATATATATGGTTTTCTGATTTGACTTAAATTAACTTAACCCAGGTAAACATGCTCCTCCATATTAATTGGAAATGTGATTGACAGGTGCATAATCAATTACGTCTGACTAACTGTAATATAGATATAAAACTAACAGAACATATGACACAGACACAAATTATGGGGTAAACAGGCCGCAGCTCCTTTATTGAATAATTATAAATATAACCATAAAACTAATAACGACTATTAACACCCTGGAGAGGTGCATTGCCCACTACCCCCATGAACTGAAAGGGACCCCGTGCCCTTCACTTGTATCCATCACTGTTGTTCCCAGTAAACCAGCCATATGTGAATCTCCGCCACCCATATTCATCCAAGTGGACCCCATCCCTAGAGAAGAAGCTAGGGCCCTCTGGACCCTCTAAATAGCTGTGCTTTATGGCAAACCCTCCCCCATCTTCCTGACATGACTAGGTATTACCTTATTCACTTTCTTACGGCATTTGTTTAAGATTGTGTTCAATATCAGTGGTATCCATTAAGGCGCGATATCATGTCAGACCATAGAATGACCATATTAGGGAATAGATGGCGCAGCCTATCAATAACCCTTTTTACCAATAGAATCAAGTCTTTTAGGGAATAAAACCCGAGGTCATTACCCCCACATGAATGACCAGTATGTCTGGGGGGGGGGGGGGGGGGGAACAAATGGGCATATTGTGCTATCTCAGGGAGTAACTCAATCCAATGTAACCCCCTAGTCCCAAACCATTTTATGACCATTTCCTTGTCATCAAAATTTAACTGTAAACCCTTATCTTTAAAAGCAGCCGTACGGCGGGCCCAGTAGATATACGAGTGGCCGATTATCCACGTGGCCACCGGCCCAGCACCTGAAACACGCAACATAGATAAGCATTAAGTATTATTAACTTTATTATTATTTCCCTTTAAAACAGAACATGAACAAGCAATACAATACCCTACCACCTACATTGCTACACAATAAAATCCTGCTTGTAAGATCTGGCCAAACTTAAGTATTCGCCAGTATCTGTCTTTAATGTGTGGGCCTCTCCCAAATGGGCCATGTCTGCAATACTGATGCAAATCGTAATGTGTAGCTTTTATTATTATCAGATCCCTGAGGCTGGCGAGGCATCGTATGTCGGTAAATAGCCTGTGCCTCCATTATACTGTTCTTACCCGGCCAGTCCCAATTCCCATAATCCCACAGGAAAGAGGGCAGCTTCCACGCTTGCTCCTGGCGCTAAAGCTCTAAACCTGTTCCACTGAGCACGTGAAAGCTCATCAGCGGTAGAGTTCCTACTACCTGGTATGTGGACTGCCCTACACAGTATGTTCTCCATTAAACGGCCTAGCACCAGGTGCCTGAGGAGACGTACCACTGGTAGTGAGATGGCTGACAATGAGTTTATCCCAGAGACTAAGGCTAGGTTGTCACAGTGGAATATGATCCCCCATAATTGCATTCATACCACTATAGGGAAAAGGTCCAGGAATGCAATATTCCTAATAAGCCCAGAATGCACCCATTGCTCCGTCCAAGACTGCTGACATCATTGCCCTCTGAAATAAGCCCCAAAGCCTGTGCCCCCGCAGCATCCGTTAACAAATCTATGTAGTCACTACTGACCTAGTCCGCTATAAAAAATGTCCCGCCATTGAACTGCTCTAGAAATGTTTTCCAGACTCCAAGGTACTCTCTCATTGAACTATTAATTTGGATCAGATGATGTGGTTTTTTAACTCCGCTGTGGCCAATGATAAGCGCCCGCTTAAAATCTTTCCCATTCTACAAGCAAAGTTTAGCCTACCCAATATAGCTTGAAACTCAACCTAAGAGTGGCTTTCTTTTGGCTCAAAAACTCACCAATAGACTTGACTAGCTCTTGCACTTTATCCAAGGGGAGAGAGAATCTGAAACCCACAATGTCTATATTTATCCCCAAGAAATTAAGATTAGTGGCAGGTCCTACCTATTTATCGGCTGCCAGCGGAATCCCAAAGTCACAGGCCACTTTAAGAAAGCATTCCATAACATACGTGGCTTGTGATAAAGATGACCCCACTATCAAGAAGTCGTCTAGATAATGGATGATAGATCCTCTGTGAGATATCTGCTCAACTACCCACTGAACAAAGGTGCTAAAGGCCTCGAAATAGGAGCAAGAAATTAAGCATCCCATAGGCAAGCAAAGTTCAACATAAAACTCGCCCTGGAAACAACAGCCTAAAAGATGATGTGAGTCTTGATGTACCGGGAGCAACCTGAATGCCGATTCTATGTCAAACTTTGACAGCCACGCTCCCTTCCCTGTCTTCCGGACTAGATTGATGGCCTTGTCAACAGACGCATAACGAACTGACACCAAATTCCTATCTATGCTGTTGTTGACTGACCCCCCTTTTGGGTATGACAGGTGATGAATTAATCAAAATTTACCTGATTTGAGAGCCCCCCATGAGAACTTCCAGCCCGTAACTACCCTCACCTGAACACACTCCGACGTCCGATGACGCCATCACATCGCGCGTGGTCTCGGCCCGCATGTACCATAGCGGAGACCACAAGGACAACTCCCCTTCGTGTAGGCTGCTCCAATTGGCCTAACTGCGCAGCCTGGCCAGAGGAAAGCCTGATCCCAGCTCGTGGAGGAGTCCCAGGAACTACTGAGGAGGAAGGGGAGCGTGATGCAGGCGACACAGGCCTGTCCCCAAAGTTACTCCTGGGGGTAGATGAGGGTGATTGCATGGAAGGGGGGTGCGTTACTACAGGTTTGGCTAAGCTGTATATTGTGTATGATGGAACTTTATATATCTACAGTGGGGGCTGTGTAGGGAATCTATCACTTTATACATAGTTTTTGACATATACATATTTCATTGGATTCACGTGTATTCACAGGATATATTAAACAAGCTTACTAAAAGAAATTTATGATTTAGAATCATTTATAAATTTTGATATGAGTAAATTGCACAACAAGTTTTGTACTAAAAGAAGAATTTGCACAATAAGGGTTTAATGTATAGCCATAAGAGACTTTAAGTCTGAAACTCAGTAGTTTCCACAACAGAATCATATCCACTAACTAATGTGAACACACTGCACTAGTCCTTACATCCTTCCATATCTATCTATCTATCTATCTATCTATCTATCTATCTATCTATCTATCTATCTATCTATCTATCTATCTATCTATCTATCTATCTATCATTGTGGGGATAACTGTATGGGGTTATACAAGATGTCTTTACTCTGGAGGGAATTGTCTGGGCCAGTGTCAGGTCAGTACCTCATACTCACTGATATTATGCATGAGGTGTCTGTATGTCACCACCTTCCTGGTCTGCACCTCCACATCATGTCTGCCACAGCACGAAGGTTCACTGTATCAGTACTATGGTTTACTGGCAGCTCCCCTGCAAATTAAAGCAGACTTGTCTGCCACTCATCCTATCATGCTTTCATTATTCCACTGGTTTGTGTGTGTACCTGTTGTCTTTGTGTATGTGTGTCTGTGAGTGTCTCTGTGTGTGTGTGTGTGTCACTGAAGTTCAAGAAAAGACACAAGTTTGTCATTATGTGTAAGTCATAGACATAGACATTTTTGGGGGAAGATCTGAATGTTTGTAGTCTCTGTTTATGAGTATAGGAATCCATTTTGTGTTTGTTACATCACTTCATGAGAGCTGGATCACAAGGATGTGTTTTTGGCTATCATTGCAGGAAGGGTTGAGGAAGGAGGGACAGAAAACATTTCTTAATTAGAGAAGATTGAAATTGACGCCACACCCCTGCCCTGAAAGGCCCAGAAGCAGACCTCTTGCTTCAGGAAATGCAACCATATCTTTACAGAAATGTAAAAGCCCTGCAGCTCTCAGTTTCAATTGATCTTGAAACACAGCAGACTTTCCAAATGTGGTATAATTTAAAATGACATGTAATAACAAAATCTTTATCCATTGAATGTTTAATTTAGGAAATCTTTTTTTACTAGCATTTAAGATACCATTTAGAGCTGGCCAGATCCACCTACAAATGTAAATGTGTATCTTTTGTTAATGACAAATCATTGCCATTAATTACAATTGAGTACAATTGTCAAGAGAATGGACCCAATGGCACAGGAACTCATTAGTAATTAATGGCAATATCTCATTAAAAAAACTCGATTTTTGAGTGGATCAGAAAGAAATTGTAGGACTAACTTCATTTAAACAGCGCCTCTGTTAAAATTGTGGGGATAAGAAACACTATGCCCTCAAAGGGAACCTCCCAAATAGAAGGTTCAACAGGCATTGAGACTCCAAAGCTAACTTTTTACTCTAAAAAAAAAAAAAAAATTGAAATAATAAACAATGAAAAACTCTTTGATTTCAATGGGGTCCTCCTACCTGGAAAGTTTTTTTACCTAAAATACCCAATATCTGTCCATGATAGAAAAAAAATTAATTAAAAAAAAATTAAAAAAATAATAATGAAAAACTCTTTGACCACAACGGGGTCCTCCTATTTGGAAGGTTTTTACCTAATGGAGTTCTCCTACCTGGAAGGTTTTAACCTAAAATACCCCATACCGGCCCACAATAGAATTTCTTTTTTTAAATAATGAAAAACCCTTTGACTTCAATGGGGTCATCCTACCTGGAAGGTTTCTACCTTGAAGACTACACAGGTAAATAGCTACTTGGAAACAGAACAGATCAGCTTCCACTAGGATAACCCTCCCCCTCATGCTCAGGTCAATATGGAGAATAGGATGGAAGCATGCATACATTTATGATTTTCTAAAAATATATATATTTAATAGTTATTGCTTATTGCTGCTAATATTTGTTTATGACATATTCATATCTAAAGTATTTCCAAAACTGCAACAGTACTTTAAGGAATTTCAAGGCATCAGAAATTCTGGAGGCGATCAAGCAACCTCTAACTATAATAGTTAGTAGTTGTGAGTAAATCCTGCGAGATGCACTCTGCTCAGGTGTTACTCAGGAGGCAGAGAAGGAGGCAGAGAGGGAGGGTAAGAGATAGGAAAGAGAGGAGGGAGAGAGAGAGAAGAGGCAGAGAGAGAGAGAGAGAGAGAGAGAGAGAGAGAAGAGGCAGAGCGGGAGGGGGGAGAGAAGAAGTGGAAAGAGAGAGAGAGGGATGGGGAGTGAGGGAGGGAAAGAGAGTTAGAGGAGAGGGAAGGGGAAAGAGGGAGTGAGAGATAGAAGGAGGGAGAGGGAGGGGGAGAGAGGACGCAGAGAGAAAGAGAGAAGGAGGGGGAGAGAGAGGAGAGAGAGAAGTAGAGGGAGGCATAGAGAGAGGGGGAGGCAGAGAGGGAGGGGAGAGAGAAGCAGTGGAAAGAGAGAGGAGAGAGAGGACAGAGAGAGGGGGATGGGGAGTAAGGGAGGGAAAGAGGGAGGCGAGAGATAGAGGAGATGGAAGGGAGAAGAGGGAGAGAGAGAAGGAGGGGGAGTGAGAGGGAGGGGGAGAGAGAAGGCAGAGAGAGAGAGAGAGAAGGAGGGGAAAGAGAAGAGAGAAAGGAGAGAGGGAGGCAGAGAGAGAGGGGGAGGCAGAGATAAAAGTAGTGGGAGAGAGAGAGGATACATAGAGGGAGTTAAAGAGAGGGAGAAGGAGGAAAGGAGGGGAGATAGGGGGTTGAGAGAGAAAAAATGTGGGAGAGAGAGATAAGGCAGAGCGGGAGTTAGAGAGAGGGAGGAAGGGGAGGAGAGAGGAGGCAGAGAGAGAGAAGGCGGGGGAGGCAGAAAGAGAGTTTAAGACAAAGAGAGAAGGAGGGGGAGAGAGAGGAGGCAGAGAGGGAGGGAGAGAGAGGGAGGAGTGGAGACAGAGAGATGGGGGAGTGAGAGGGGGAGAGGAGGCACAGAGAGAGAGAAGGAGGGGAGTCAGAGAGGGGATGAGGGAGAGAGAGAGGAGGAGCGAGGGTATTGGGCAGGGGGAGAGAGGAGGCAGAGAGAGATAAGGATCTGGAGAGACAGAGGGATGGGGCGTGAGGGAGGGGGAGAGAGAGGGAGGGGAGAGAGAGAAGGAGGGGAAGGCAGAAAGAGAGAAGTAGGTGGAGAGAGAGAGAGGAGGCAAAGAGGGAGGGAAAGAGAGTGGGAGAGGGAGAGAGGAGGCAGAGAGAGGGGAGGGGGAGGCAGAGAGAGAGAAGGAGGGGGGAAGAGAGAGAGGAGGCAGAGAGGGAAAGAGAGTAGGAAGGAGAGAGAGGGAGAGAAACAGAGAGACATATGATACCGTCATTTATGACGGGCAAGTTACTAAAATATATATATGTAACAGATGCATCAAAATAAGATTTATGACAGCCTATAAACAAAGGGATATAATGATAAATATTTGGTAGTTTGTAGTAATTTAATCTGAGTTTTTATACATTTATTATCTAATATAAAATTATTAAACTGCATCCAATGTACAGGAAACACTACTTGACTATTTATATTGCAGAATCCCAGTAAGTGACTGGAAAGCAAATAACACTGGGTAGCAAATTGCCAAGAAAGTTCCATAAAGTGACTTGCTTTGTGAGGCTACCATGAAATGAACTTGGAGGAAGCCTCAATATTTTCTCAAGGCCTATGAAGTATCTAAAGGAAATCAAGAAAAATAAATATGCATTGAAGTCTAAGTCAACATTTATACAACATGCCCTTTTGCCACAGGAATTTCCTAATTCTGGCTGGGCATTCAGTTTGTTACTGGGATGAGTCTTTTTCATTAAATGAAGGGAACATCTCATATCTAGAGGAATGCAAAGCTGCTTCTTAATCAACCGAGGAGCGGATTTTGATTTGATAAAGGACAACAAAGGATGAAGATGTACTCTATTTGTACAAAGATGGAGTAGCGTGTGGCTGGTGCATTAAAGGGTTAAAGAATGTAAATAAATAACAAATTAATCTGCAGTGGAATTGTTGTTCTGGTTTCTGCTAATCAACTTCCAAAGTTGAGAAGAGACTTTAAATGTAGGAGAAGCTTCTGCACAATGGAATTGTGACAGCTGATACTACCATTACTTTCAATAGGACTAATGGAAAGTGGATTAATTTACAAGGACACAGCCTTGTAGCAGGAAGAATCAGCTAAGAAAATAAGATGGAACTCCACTGTAGAAAGAATAATTGCTTAAAATGTTTTAAAATATTGTGTTTTTTTTCCTTCTAAAAAACTGTTTGCCCATTATCGACTTTAGTTATTCAAAATCTCACATAGAACTATAGGCAACATAGACACATCATACAGCCTCACATTTATTACTTTTCTAGTTCCCTGGTGGTCCAGTGTTTTCGACCTCCGTTTGATTCCAGTCAGAGATCCAAGAGGACACACCACCCTGAAGCCAAGCAGGCATGGGCCTGGTCAACTGGAATGGGTGACCACCTAGGAATACCAGGAGATATATGCTGTGGCCCACTGGAGAAGGATCTGGCAACCCACTCCAGTATCTCTGCCATGAATACCAAGTGGATCAGAATGACCATGGACAAGATGTGCCTGGTGTGTTACAGTCCAAGAGGGTACAAAGAGTCGGAAATGACTTAACGGCATAACAAAAATGCAATTATGCTGCTATATAATCTGCCATTTTAATTTAGAATGATCTACCTTTTGAAATGGTGGACTGTGAATACAGAGAAAAAGTTTCTATCGGCACAATGCGATTATGGTGTCTACATTTGCCAGTATTTTCATACAAATTAATACAAGGCTCATTAGTTTACAACAACACACCCCTTTGAGACAAAGCACTGGAAGAAGCAGCCTAGTAAAGAAAATGAAAACCTGCAGAAAAGTAAAAAATACAATGCTTATGTTTATTTTATTGTACTTCCTAAACACAATTTACCCCGTTATCATGTTTTTATTATACAAAGTATCATATAGAATAACACTGGACCACAATGGTTCTTTTAAACATATTTTTTTTTTACTTTTCAAAATGTTTTCCCATTATCAAGTGTAGTTCGTAAGAATAATACATATCAAAAATAGGACTGCAATGGTCCTTTAATGAATACGCAAACAGGGTCCTCTCTGGCAATAGAAGTAATCCATCTTTTATTACTTGCAGTCCAGTACCTAATCCAAAATATTGCAAAGGAATAAATCCTTCATTTCCTCCTGTTGCTATTCAAGCTCAGTAGATAAGTCTGAGTCTTGTTTTCTTGTCTGAAAGCAGATTACATACAACATATACCTGGGTCTGTGGCAATACCAGAAAATATACACATGAATAACAACTTCACAATACAAAAGGCTATGTCGTTTAAAGGGCCAATGCTATGTTCCAGTTTTCATAAAACAATCTTTTAATTTATTAATTGATCTTTTGTGAGAAAACATACTCCAGATATATTTGGCTTTTCCCATCATATTTTACAAACTGTAGAGTATATTTGTCATGACGGATTTTGGAAGGGAATATGACATTTGGCTTTTATGTGTAATGTTTAAAGGATATTGTGTGTTTTGCGACTGTGGTAATGTTTGGTCACCAGTAGCAAACAAGATGGAGCCCATAGCATGTGGCCAGTCTACACTAATTTCCATTCATGCCTTTCCTTTGTTCTAGGGGGGGTGCTTGATTTAAGGTCAGATAACAGACCACACCCCAGGAGAGGGCTGACCCGTCTGTGACATCATCATTGGGCTATGATAATTCAAGCAGTACAGCTATCCATCTCATTGGTGCTTGTGCATTCAAGCAGGGAATTCAAACTTGTTCCCAATCCATGTTAATGTTGTTTTTTCTTTGGGTCTTTGTTATTTTTCTGAAATATGCTGTGTTTTGGGAAGCCATTAAAATTTTAAGCAGTCTGACTCTGACATGCTAAGCAACTGTATGTCTGTAAGAAAAGGTGCATGTGTTCTTGGATTCTAACCAAAGGTGTGTATGATAGATAGTGCCTGCCTCTTTGGGAATGATGTTCTGATATGAATTGAATTGCTGGGTGCTGAGATTGAACACAAAAGGCACGACCTAGAAGGAGGAAGTTGAGGTGCACATGGCCCCTCAACTCTGGTCGTAACAATATTCCTCACCCACTGCTGCACAATACAGAAATCGTTGGTCTGTGTAATTAGTTGGATGGCCAATTGTAATCCAGAAGATTCTCATTATAAGTCTTAGTCATTATAATTTCAGCACAGTTTAGTCTCAGAAAGTATAATTATTGAGCAAAGTATAAAGTTTGTGCAAAAAGTTCTTGCTCTGTATTTTGTGTGGCTACTGGAGATGATGGTTGCATTTTATGCTGTGCGATGACATGATCTTGGCAATGAAGACAGTACCAAGCTGAATGCAAGATGTGGTTGAGAAATTCCAAGAGTAGAAAAAGAAATAATTAAGAGTGTAAAAAAAGAGCAGAGTGACTATATTACAAAGTTATACACTGGGTCCCTTAAAAAAGAACAGTCTGCTTCTTCTGGATTGCAAGTTCTTCTGATAGGTAATCTCCTTTCATGGCTGTAGCTGTAGTTTCAGCCCACAGAAAACTCTTCCATTTTTGTAAATCTGATTATATTTTTTTCTATTTATCTTGAAATGTTCTTTCAGCTTGTGGGTCTTTTGTTCCTTTCTCTGTCTAATGAAACAGTCTTCCATTGTATTGCTTGAAACTAGTTAAATTATCCATATAGATCAAGTCCATCAACTTAAAATTAGATCCATGCATTTTTTACTTGAGTCCATGTGTTCAAAAAATTATAGTCCAAAATCCCTTGAGGATACTATGGAGTCAGCAAAATAAGCAACTAGTGCAATAAAGCAAAAATGAATGCTCTTAATATTTGTAAACTCACTCAAAACCTGTCCTACAAGGAAACTAGGCCCAAATGTTTGCTGCACCTTCTGTCAGTTCTCCTTTACACTTATATGCAGTGCAATGGCACTTAAGAAATTAAATGTTTATTTATACAGACTTGCACTGTTTAATACAATATTGTGATGATAAGCTATTTATTTTATGTTAAAGGGGAAATTCCTAAGGTTTCAAAAGTTGTCCTTGTACGGCAAACACAAGTTACTTTTTCGGACTTCATACATTGGTGGAAACATCTTGCAAAACCAAGTTATATAAGGCTGTTGTTCCTCATGTTGTCCTCCCTAACTGCTCACCTCTGAAGGTACACTAAGTACCGACAATCGCAAGCTCCATGCAAACTTTGCAACTCCATAGGAAAATAAGCTGACATGTTTTATTGCAGTGAAGGGAGTATGTAAACGTATAAATGTAACCTGTAATTTATGGCACTTTCAGGACCTGAGAACTTTTATTCTGGTGCAACTAAGTTATAGAGACCACTCAAAGTAAGTAAAAAGTGTGAGTGCTGTAAAAGCTAACACTGTGGCATTTAAAAACAATTGTAAAACACTAAGTTTTTACAGCTTTTTCACTTAATTTTGAGATCTCTGCATCATCATACAGAGCAGTATTTAAGATTTCAGAGTCATTTTAATGCTACTTATAAAATAAGTTTTAGTCCATCAGCTATGCTTTGTACTTTTAAATTAAGAGTTTGTAAATTTCCGACATCAGCAGCATTCCACCCACATGATATATGAGAACAAAATTAGAACGGACAATGGTTTTAATATATACAAGGTACAAATTTCCGACGCACGTTTCACACAATATTTAAATTTATTGAGATGACAGCAGATTCTGTTCTATTACTTGTTCCTACCCAATCACTATAACTCAAAAGTACAAGAGGGGAATGTGACTGGTGAATATTAATCTCAATGCAAGTTTAATTTGCGAGGCTCTTGTTTCCCGCAGCTTCTTCAATTAGCGCCAGTAGCATTTATAAATCCAAATTATGCATGAAAAGGCCATGCAATAAACTAATACAGGAAAATGTAAATAAATATCAGGTAACGCATAGTGTTGCAAATGTTTTCCAGGAAAAAAGGATAAAAACGAAGAGAAATAAATGTTCATTAATATTGAAAACTAGGCTTAAAGGAACCTTGAACTGATGGATACTGCTTTGCACCATCGTGTAAGCCAGTTAAAATCAAATAGAACATATGTAACACTGTCTTCACTGATTTATAATAGTTTTTAAACTGCAGTTATTTTTTACATCACTCAGGTGTCCTGAAGGGACCAATAAGTATAAGCTCCCTTTAAATGCCTATATATTCTCTTCACTGAAATAATACATTTAACATTGCCTTCACTTTGAGGTTTGAATGTCTAAAGAACCCAAAGGAACTACATTATTTTTTTTGGTTACAACACAATTTGCATTTTCATTTTAGGGCACTTGTGATTTTTTGTCCTTTCAGGACCTGCGAGGATGGGAAGCTCCACACTGTTACAGTGCACTGTTTGAGGATTAGCTGGGTTGTATAAAACTATTGGGATCCCTGGTGGTCCAGTGGTTAGGATTCGGTGCTTTCACCACTGTGACCTGGATTTGATTCCAATAATGGAACCAAGCGGTCGCACCACCCTGAAGCTGAGCAGGGCTGGGCCTGGTCAGTACTTGGATAGGAGACTACCCTGGAAATATCATTCGCTGTAGGCTGTGGCCCACTGGAGAAGCAACTGGCATTCCACTCCAGTAGCCATGACCATGTGGATCAGCATGATGTGTAGTGGTCCATGAGGTCACAGAGAGTCGGACACAACAGAGCAAAGCAAAAACACACATAAAACTCTTAAAATATTTGCTTTTCGGTGCTGTTTCTGCTGATGCAGAGCAGTATCAATTAATTTCATAGCCCTTTACGCGGTTTCTTTTAAATCTTTAGACAAAACCGAAGAAGTCATAAAAACAACAGATTTGGTTGAAATAAATTGCACTACATTATTTTAGTTCAGTTTTGCAGGCTGTATCCTAAATTGCATATTTTTTTCAAGATTGACTACTAATAAAAGCTCTTGTTAACCAGTCCAAAAGAGTAGAAGTTTATAACTAAAAAAGAAAAAACGGTGAGCACATAGAGCCGAAACATGGTGAAGTATATCAAAAAAAGTATTGAACACTTTTAAAATGATACTTACAAAATGGATTCAGAACTTGCAGAAATGGTGCCTTTATGTACAGGCTGATTTATATATAAAAAAAGTAAAGTACAAAAGAACATTTTAAAAATGGGGTAGATGTAGGCTCCTATCACCACAACATTTTGAGGGATCTAATTTAATGTTACGATTTCTACTAAAAGGATCTAATACTTCTTTATGCCTTGTAAGGGAAATAAAATATATATATATTATTATTATTATTATTATTATTATTATTATTAACCTCTATTTGTATTGCACCAAGATATTCTATAGCACTAAACAGGGTAGATACAATCAAAAACAAACTTAACAAATTATGAAAGAATGTAGGGCCCTGTTATTGAGTTTAAAGTCATGCAAACAAATTGCTTTCTCTAAAGCACCCAACAAGACTGAAAACTCACAAACTTACAGTCTAAAGGGTATGGGTGAGGTATAGAAATGTGAGGTGCAATATATTGCATGAATTACGGCTGAAGGTAATGTGCTTATTTAAATAGAGGTTTTTTTTGTAAGATTTTGAAGTATTTGAGACAGGATAGTATAAAATAATTAAAATACAACTAGTGCAGCTTTGCTTTGCAATACTCTTGATCTAGGCCCTCTCATAACCAATCAATTTTAGGGAGTATAGGATTATTGGATCATTTTAGTACCAATTTTAAAAATTAGGGCCCTATTAAATTATCCCTCGTAGTTCTCTCGGTGCTCGCAAAAGGCGGTTTACTGCTGTTTGCGAGTACCGTTTGCTGTTTGCGAGTACCGAATCTCTCGCAGCCTGCTTTGCGATATGACTGCGAAAAAATGGCCGAGAATAGGCTCCGAGAGAGCTACGTAGCCTTAAATCTACGCATGAGTCTCGCATATCGTAAGAATCCCTACGGAAGGGATCCTAAAGCCTCTACGTGCTGCCTCGGAACAGCCCGAGACAGCAGTGTGAGGCTCCCCCCTGCACCCTATACACATCCCCATGCTGCAGGGGTCTCTATCGGGAACCCTGCAGCACCCCCACATAAACCCCTTGCAGCACGGGTCCCCGATTTGCACTGATCAGGCCCCCGCTGCATTTTAAACTTTTAAATTCCCCGCCGCAGCTCCTTAAAGGGGCCGTGGAACACTATTACCCAATCCCGGCCGCGGCACCTAAAATTAACCCCCCTCTATGCTGGGGGTCCCCATCGGGACCCCCGAAGTGTCCCCCCATAAACCCATTGCAGCGGGGGTCCCCGATCGGCACCGATCGTGACCCTGCTGCAATTCAATTTTAAATTTCCTGCCTCGTGGGTCTTTAAAGGACCGTAAAGGTCCTGAAAGAACTCGCACTAAAAATATTAACCCCAGGCAACTATAATTACCCCATTAACTCATGGTGGTCAATCCAGACCACCATAAGGCCTTAATTAACCCATTAACTCATGGTGGTCAATACAGACCACCATAAGGCCTGAATTAACCCATTAACTCATGGTGGTCAATACAGACCACCATAAGGCCTTAATTAACCCATTAACTCATGGTGGTCAATACAGACCACCATAAGGCCTTAATTACCCCTTAACTCATGGTGGTCAATACAGACCACCATAAGGCCTTAATTAACCCATTAACTCATGGTGGTCAATACAGACCACCATAAGGCTCTATTTAACCCCATCAGTCCCATAAGGGTATATTATTACCATTATGGGCCTGTTACAACCCAACATTAACCACATAAGTGCCATGACGGTCCTCAAGGACCATCATGACACTAACTACAAACACTACACTTTAACCCCCAATAAACCATTTAATCTAAACTAACCCCCCTCTACACTAATCTATTAACACTTACACTACCTACCTACACTACCTACCCCCTAATAAACCTCCCCAACACTCTAATTACAAAAAATAAAAAAACCTACCTTACAGAACACAAAAAAACCTACAGTACAGAAAAAACAAAAACCTACAGTACAGAAAACAAAAAAATCTACAGTACAGAAAACAAAAAAAACTACAGTACAGAAAACAAAAAAATTTACAGTACAGAAAACAAAAAAACCTACAGTACAGAAAAAAAAAATACATTACAACCCCACTCCCCACTACAGAAAATAAAAAAATTACACACCTGAAAAGGAAAGACAGATAAACACAATACAATACATACATATAATACATTACATACATTACATATAATATATTACATATAATATATTACATACAATACATGACATTACATACATTACATATAATATATTACATACAATACATGACATTACATACATTACATATAATATATTACATATAATATATTACACATAATACATTACATACAATACATGACATTACATACATTACATATAATATATTACATATAATCCAAATCAAATACCCCCTATCTATTTAACATACAATCTATTTAATATAAAATAAATCCTAACTATATCAAATACATCCCCCATCTATCTAATATACAATAAATCCTAACTACATACATAGACCCTAATTCTAAGCTAAAATAAAAAAATTACAGTCCTAACTACACAGACCCTAATTCGAATCTAAAATAAAATAATTAAGAGCACTTACCTTTAAGATGTTGCTTCAGATCACTAACCTAGGGGTAAAACAAAACAAAATAATTAGTACAAAACATTAACATGAAATAAATAAACATTATATACATTCTAAATAATATACTCACCTTTCCATCATGTCCCGTCATTGTTTAGCTCTTCCGGCGCGGCCCTGTTAAAAAAACACAATACATTAATACATTAATACAATATATAAACAATAAATAAAATAAACATATAAACATCTAAATATACATTTAACTTACCTCCCCGTGATGTCCCCGGCCTTCTCTCCTTCAGCCCCGGCTGGGCAGCGGAACTATCCGCGCTCTAAAAAAAAAAAAAAAAATGGCATTGGCGGCTTGTGATTGGCTGAAAAAGCTTTCTATCAATTTCAGCCAATCAGGATGGGATACACCCCAATATCCCACCCTGATTGGCTAAAACTTGTCTATCTTTATGGGAACCAATCACAAGGCTCAGATGCCTTCAGCCAATCACTATGGGATACACCCCCACGGAGTGATTGGTAGAAGACATCTGCGCATCCTGATTGGCTCATACATTGACGACTTTTGTTTGGCTGACAGCTTTTTCAGCCAATCACGAGCCGCCAATGCCAATTTCCTCCCGGAAAGGACTCCGGGAGGCTCATTAGCGTCGGGGAGGTCTGCGAGTGCAGACCTCCGTTAGTTTTTTTTTTTTTTTAGAGCGCGGATGGTTCCGCGGCCCAGCCGGGGCTGAAGGGGAGAAGGCCGGGGACATCGCGGGGAGGTAAGTTAAATGTATATTTAGATATTTATATTTTTATTTTATTTATTGTTTATATATTGTATTAATGTATTAATGTATTGTGTTTTTTTAACAGGGCCGCGCCGGAAGAGCTAAACAATGACGGGACATGATGGAAAGGTGAGTATAATATTTAGAATGTATATAATGTTTATTTGTCTGTAATTTTTTTATCTTAGCTTAGAATTAGGGTCTGTGTATGTAGTTAGGATTTATTGCATATTAGATAGATAGGGGGATGTATTTGATATAGTTAGGATTTATTTTATATTAAATAGATTTTATGTTAGATAGATAGGGGGTATTTGATTTGGATTATATGTAATATATTATATGTAATGTATGTAATGTCATGTATTGTATGTAATGTATTATGTGTAATATATTATATGTAATATATTATATGTAATATATTATATGTAATGTCATGTATTGTATGTAATGTATTATATGTATTATATGTATGTATTGTATTGTGTTTATCTGTCTTTCCTTTTCAGGTGTGTAATTTTTTTATTTTCTGTAGTGGGGAGTGGGGTTGTAATGTATTTTTTTTTCTGTACTGTAGGTTTTTTTGTTTTCTGTACTGTAGGTTTTTGTTTTTTCTGTACTGTAGGTTTATTTGTGTTCTGTAAGGTAGGTTTTTTTGTGTTCTGTAAGGTAGGTTTTTTTATTTTTTGTAATTAGACCGTCATGGCACTTATGTGGTTAATGTTGGGTTGTAACAGGCCCATAATGGTAATAATATACCCTTATGGGACTGATGGGGTTAAATAGAGCCTTATAGGGGTCTGTATTGACCACCATGAGTTAATGGGTTAATTCAGGCCTTATGGTGGTCTGTATTGACCACCATGAGTTAATGGGTTAATTCAGGCCTTATGGTGGTCTGTATTGACCACCATGAGTTAATGGGTTAATTCAGGCCTTACGGTGGTCTGTATTGACCACCATGAGTTAATGGGGTAATTATAGTTGCCTGGGGTTAATATTTTTAGTGCGAGTCCTTTCAGGACCTTTACGGTCCTTTAAGGACCCGCGAGGCGGGAAATTTAAAATTGAATTGCAGCAGGGTCACGATCGGTGCCGATCAGGGACCCCCGCTGCAGGGGGTTTATATGGGGACACTTCGGGGGTCCCGATGGGGACCCCCAGCATAGAGGGGGGTTAAATTTAGGTGCCGCGGCCGGGGTTGCGTAATAGTGTTACGCGGGCCCTTTAAGCAGCCGCGGCGGGGAATTTAAAAGTTTTAAAAGCAGCGGGGGGCCTGATCGGTGCCGATCGGGGACCCCCGCTGCAAGGGGTTAATGTGTGGGGGCTGCGGGGGTTCCTATGGACCCCTGCAGCAAGGTGTTCATGTGAGGACACTTCGGGGGTCCCGACGGGGACCCCCGCATTGAGGGGGGGTTAATTTTAGGTGCCGGGGGGTATTTGGAGTACCCCCCACGGCAGGGCTTATGTGGGGGACTGCCGCGGAGGTCCCTTTTAGGACCCCCGCAGCAATTGATGAGGAGTGGGAGCCTGCGATATCATATTGCAGGCTGTCACTTCTCATGTACATTTACGCAGTGTAGATACGTACGGCCCTGCTGCGTAGCTCATACATTGCTCGCAGCAGGGCTAATTTAATAGCATTGTAAGTTAGAGAAACTTTGCAGTACGTAGGGCTTAAGAAGCCTCTTATTTACGAGGCTGGAATTTAATAGGGCCCTTAATAATTATATAAGTCTGTCTACTGCATTTTTAAAGCTTACTTTTGTGCTTTACATTTTTTTATTTTATTTATTAGCTTGTATACAAAAGGCACTATTGATGCAAGTTCATAAAACCTTTTTTGATATACTTCACCTCTATGCAATCCCCTTTTTTTCTCTTTTAAGTTCTGTGCAAGATTGAATTCCCATCTCCTTTCTCTCTCCATATATGTACAAAGACCATGTCACCATGGCCCACCACTGACCCCAATCGCACCAATCCAAACAATGGCTAAGCAAGTGAATAACGGGTGCAAAATATTTTGGGGCCTCTTCTGTATACAGACTGCAGGGATTAATAATAAAAACAAATATATGTTGATGCTTCAGTGACCCACTAGGGTAATCAGATCATCGTTCCATAAAAATAATGATCTTGTCCCCATGACTAATAAATTAAGATAGCCCCTTTAATTCAGGCCACTGCCAATAGTAACTGGTCCCTAACCAGTGGTGGAGCAACAGCAGTAGCTTAGCCATTGAATCCGGCCCTTCCACTATTTCAGCTACTAACCCAAAGATCATTCTATGTTTTGCTCCCTTTTTTGAAGCTTTGCAGCTTTAACAACACATGATTGTATTAAGTTTTTGTTACAAATCTTATAATGATATGATTATCTTGATCTGTCAAAATTGTGTTAAATTAGATTAGAAACTGGAGATAATAAAATTAGGGTGTAAATACTTATAATTCATTGGCAAATAAACTCTTTCACCAGGTACCAAAAAACGATCTAACCATAAATAAACTACCACTGAGTCAATACCCGACCACTAGAGGAATTATGTAGTTCAGAAAAAAGAATTTCAAGTATGTTACTAACAGTGTTAGCAGCTGTGTAAGCCATACACATAAAAACGTTTTTAGAGAAAATCTTAGTTTCTTTTTCTTTATGTGTATAGAAAGTTCCATCTTATCTAGTTTATATAGTAACATAGTAATTGAGATTGAAAAAAACCTTTTAATCCATCAAGTTGAAACCTTTTATATCCTTGTTTTATGGAAATGTTAACGGAACCAGAGGAAAGCAAACAAACAAAAAACAATTGAAACATTGCCAATTGTCTTATAAAGGGAAATTGCTTTCTGATACCTAATACCGCAATCAGATTACTCCCCAGATGAATCCCCCTCCTACTCTAGCTTTCCAGTATAACCCTGTGTGCTATTTGTTTTTCAGTAATCTATACACCTTGCTTAAATTATCTATTGAATCTGCTGTCACAACCTACTTTGGTAGTAAGTTCCACAGTCTGATCCCCCTTAGAACCATTTTGTTCTTTTAGGTGAAATCTGTTTTCCTCTAATCTCAAGAGATATCTTCTTATCAGTTGGAAACCTCTTGACACAAAGAAGTTAATCTGATAAAGCCTTATATTGACCCTGAGTCATGATTGACTTTTGAGGCCAGGGTGGGACTCCCTTGAACCCCGCAAGCAAGGATCATGTATGGCCCAAACCCGTATTGTCACAGCCCCTGAAGACATGGACTTGGTGCTTGGGACCCTAGCACATGTGATTTTTAACATCAAAAAGCTATCAAAATGGACATGAGATGTGTTCTAAGGACTGTGACAAATAGTCTTTAATTTATGTGTAATGTTTAAAGAATTAATGTGTGTCAGAATGTGGTAATGATTGTAAGTTTGTATATTCACTAGTTAGTAACCCACATGTCAATCAAAATCAGGTTTTAGTATCAGACCAGCTGTTTGTGATTGGCTGGAAAGTGGGTCGCTGAGTCATGGGGCTTTTGGGGGTTGGGTCTTTGTGCTGTTTAAAATTTCTGTGCAAAAAAAATGTTAGTCTCTCTGTTACACTAATCAAAGGTGTGTGCTTCTTCTTGCCTAAGCTAGGGAAAAGGGTTTATCGTTCTTACTAAGCCAGTAACTTTTTGTATCCTGAACTCTGAACTTTGGACTGCTCTTGATATTCTGATTTCCTGAGTGTGAGCTGAGATAACACAAACTCACAACCTGGCGGGAATCCTGTAGCAGAGGGCAGGAGGTTTTGTGGTGAACCTGGTCCCCTTCTCTCTGGGTCATGACACCTTGTATGCATTTATTTAAGGTAATTATATATCTTTTTTCTTGACAAAATGAGTTGAATTTGGTAAGTTTTTCTTCATAGTTTAGATTCATCCATTCCCTTATTAAAAGTACTGCTCAACAGAGGTGAGGCTTACTGGTCTATAGTACCCTTTTTAAATAAAGTTGTCACATCTGTTTTTCTCCAGTCATCTGCAAGTACTGCTCCTGCGGGAATGTAATCATCACTTTCTTACTTGATACCTTCATAAAGTATTATGGATGCCTCCAGGGACCTTCAGATGCATCAAATACACATTTGTTTCTAATTAAAAACTAGCTTTATGACATTGCTCATGACAATTTATACAGTAAAAAAAAAAAAAATATATATATATATATCCTCTTTTGCAGAATTATCCCAAAGCTCACTAAAAATTATTCATGTGGATTTCTTGCTAATATTCCTTGAACTCCACTTCTCATGCCTTGATATGTTGTGATACAATAAATGCCAAGCTGCTGTCAATCTCTTTCTCTGCTCTTTTCTGACTTATATCCAGGCCCAAGAACCAACAATTGTTCCCGAATACTTTAGATAAGGACGTGTTTTTAAACATAGCATTTCTAGGGCAGTTAGCATAATAAAAGCTTGAATATGTCTGCGAGGCATTAACATTACTAAATTTAGCAGTGACATTTATACCCTGGCATTGCTACCAGTTCTCACAAGCGTAAGACACTTGTATTCCGTAGAGAGACAATTTATCACGGTCTCTGTGTTAAAGCGCTACTGTAGCCCTGTATTTATAGTGTGCTGTGCTTAGAGTAGTTAAGCTATTGGCCCTTAACTGGCATAGAGGTCAGCAATGCACTGTACCAAGAGTTTAGTTATTAAAAAAGTAAATAATTAAAAGTATATGTTTTGAAAAATCAGGGTCTTACTTAGAACATAATTAGGCTAAAAGTTCGTTTTTAATCATAAAAATAATGTTGATGGCTCTATTGGTTCCTGTAGACAGCCATGATGCATTGGTAATGATTGTATATATGTGAGGCGTGTTTACATTTCTGCGGAAGCAGACCTTACATTATTATTGCAAGCTGTCTGGTGTAGGTGTCAAATTCTAAAAGCTTTATTGCAAATGCCCTCCTTCTCACTCATACCCCACCCTGCCCTCCACTGTAGTAAAGTCAGACAAGATGGCAACATTCTATAAGCAAACAGAATTAACAATTTCACTAAATTTGTGTTTATGTTCATGGCTTAGGTAGCTGCTAATGTCATTTGTTACATACTTCACAAGCATGCACAGGTTTTTCTAAAATTCATTGGTCCTGTATTATATACATTTATGTTTTACTGTGCACTCTTGTTGCTCTGTTTCAGCTGCTTTCTCAGCAGGGTGTATCCTTTTCATCTAAAGGTTATTCCATTACTCCAATTGAAAGCACTGGCACTTGGAAGTATCATGCATTCAGGGTCTCCTACCACCTGTAGAAGGAGATCATCAGCTCTCACTGTAACATAACTCCATTTAGTAATTTAAAGACAATTTTTATTACATGATCCTTTGAATAACTATTTAAATTAAACACAGAAATTAAAATAAACACAGAAATTCAATATTTCACCTTTAAAAGTACTTATTTAAACTGGATTTCCATTTTATTTTCTGCGCTACATCTTTCAGCTTCTTTCGCACCAGGATGTTCCACTTTAAATGATATCTGGTTAAAGCACTGGCATTTTGCACTGCCACATTTCTCCTGATGCAGTGACAGTTTCCTCTGAATTCAAGGTTTCCTCTCATCTGTAGATCAGAAGAAATGAAAATAGGTAATAAATTAAACAGCATATTAGTCTTATCCAAAAACATTGTGCATCTGATGATCCAGCCATTCAAAGGAGTACATTTTATAGTTAAAGGGTCATTTACCTCACTGTAAGTGCTTTCTTGTTGTAAAAGAGCACACAATTGTATGTTATAATGATCTATATTTTTTTTAAATTACACTAACAGCTAAATAATCTAACGTTTAATCTGCTACTGACTGTTGCAAGACTAATAACAGATAGCCGAGCCACTTGGTGAAGACAGTGATTGATAGCAGTTTTTCCCTGCACTCAGGACTGCACTGACCAATTAACCCATAACTGACCTGTTTAGATGATTCCAGCATACCATGCTCTGCACATATAGATTTGTGAAGGGTTATCCATTTGTTTTCTTTTTCTCACTACATAAAGATGTAGTTGTGGGTCTGGCATGTGGGCAGTCTGTTATACATGTAAACACAGATTTTACTTTTTTGATTTCTCAGGGAAAAATACATGTATTTCAAAAATTCTAAATGTATTTCAACATGCTTTTAGGATATATTTACAGTTATGTAGTACAAATTGTACTGAATTAAGTCTCTTTTGTTCCTTTAATATGCTCTTCAGGGATCTTTTTTTACATCAGGGGTCACGACCCAGGAGTGAAGGGACCCCATTGACCCCCAAAACCTTCTACTACAGGATTGTCCCTGGATGTGGGAGAATTGGGATTATCTCTGTGCCCATCTCAGACTCAGGAACATCAGTCAGGAAAACTCAGGAAATCACAGGAGCAGCTTAAAGTCCCTTCCAGTAGGACCCAACCCAAGAGTTTCAAGATGCAAAAGCCTATACGGGCCCTTACTGGCTTGTTAAATAAATAAAATCCTACTTCCCTGACTCTCATCCCTGGCCAGGCTAGAGCAGCATTCAAGAAAAAAACATACGGTACACCTTTAAATTAGTGTACAGACAGAGACTCTAATTTTTTTTTGCACAGTTATTTAAAACAGTACAAAGAACCAACCCCTACACGCCCCCTGACTGGGCAAACCACTTTTCAGCCAATCACCAATAGCTTATCCGATCCTAACCACCTGATTCTGATTGACAGGCTTGTTTATGGCTGACATCTTCCCACGGTATCCAGATGCATCAGGACCATGTCAGGTCACTTATCAACTTTATGACCCTCTGCTTTGATCACACAATGGCGTTCAGGAAGGGGGTAATGTAACATCTGTGGATAAACCTAATACATATTATAATATCACATTGTATAACTCCCAGCAACAGACATACAGTACAATATGATTTAAACAGGGTTATTAAAACACACAGATTAAAAATACCTTAAGACTTTTTTGCCAATTCCATATTTGATATCAATACTCATCTCTGTTCCTTGGCTGTTTATCATGGTCCTCCCTTTACAACTCCAGAGGAGCAATAAACTATCCAGCGTTCCTGTTTTATGATACTCTTGTTATCTGACCTGCCCTGCTCCATTCCTTTACTTTCTACTAACTGGGGATGGAAACATCGAAGATGGGAGTCAGTCTGAAAAGCATGGCTTACCACATACAAATATGGGAACTGGATCCCTCTTTTGCTAATATAAAATGATTCACTATCACATACAGTCCCTAAAGGGATATGTAAGTTTGCTGGATTATGAATGCATAAAAAAATCCCCAAATAAACATTTAAATACTTACATTGAAGTCAGCAAAATGTCTTGTCATTTCTGACAGTTGACAATCAGGATTATCACCCTCCAAATCCAGGCCAAAATAGCATCAAATTTAAAACAATCAGGTTAGCTGAAACTTTTGAATTAACTCTCAGGTTCCTGTTTGTGCTGCAAAGCAGCCTGGGATATGTAGTGTATCACTGATATGTGCTATATTTAGCTGCTAATATACAGACAGGAAGCTGCAAGGAGATTAGCTGAGCGAGCAACAGCAGGTAAATAGTGGGTTAATGTTGCTCCCCTGATGCTGCAGGCTGATGGGGAGGGGGGGGGGGGGGCAGGTGCCTGTGTAGACACGCCCTGGAGGTATCAACATAATCATAAAGATAGGCTGCTTTTTGCCTATAGAGTGCAGAAATGTATAAATCCATGAAACTTTCATATCCCTTTAACAGTAATTGCTTTTAATACAATTAATTCATATTGGGCCCAAAAACACACTGTGATGCTGATGACGAAATAACATGAGGCCTAATATCATAGTACACATAAAGGAAGAACAACCTGTCACAGTCCTTAAAACATAACTCATGTCCTTTTTGATAGTCATTCGATGTTAGCAATTACATGTGCTAGGGTCCCAAGAACCTATGAAGGGTCGTTGCTTGTGGGGTCCAAAAGAGTCCCACCCTGGCCCCAAAAGTCAGTCATGAAACTAAGTACTGTCCCAAACGTATAGGTGACCATAGCAGTTTCATTGTGCATAAAAGTGCGCAGTTTAGAGGCTCCTCTGGTGTCCATTTGTCTCGTAGCACCAAGTGTCATATCTTTTTCAAATGACAGCTCCCTCTCTCCTTAAACATCAACACAGTAACTGGCAAACTCAACAAGCTGAATCTATCTGTATGAACTCTTTCATATAAAATAAACCCTAGGTAAAACTTGGCCTTTAAATATATTATGGCACTTAATTTATATCTACCCAGTAGACATAACTGAAAGCTACTAGTGTTTATAGCATATACTAGATCATGTTGAATGTGTCTTATTTTCCACTATAAAAGCGGAAATCCTAGTCTTTATAAAACAAATAAAAATAATATTTAATTCAGTGAGAAAATATGTCTATTTAGTAGATGTTTTGGCTCCATAACATTTAAACATATGTGTAGCAATTGTGCCACCTTGTGGTAATCCTGTGGTAGTGAAAGTAAAATTTGTAGTGCCAATTATGAATTGTTAGACATTGGTAGAGAACTGATTAAATCAGAGACTTTAAGTCAAATTGTAACCTGTAAATGATATATAAAGCACATAATATAAAACAGACTTCTAATTTATAAACTGCATGTGTAAAGTAATTTTATCTTATTTCTTGAATTAGATAATAAATTGTGGTTCTATAAAGGGGTAATAAGATAAAGTGTAAAATGTATGTATTAGTGCGATTATGAAAACATGAACCTAAGTTTATAATTTTGGAATGTCCTTTTTCCATTGATTACGGAAATGAAAGGATATATATATATATATATATATATATATATATATATACAGTAGACTCCCAGTTATCCAGCACCTACAGGGTTGGTAGATGCCGGATAAATGTAGTTTCTGACTGCTTGAGAGTTACTATAAAAGAGGCCTAGATTAGCTGCACATAGGATGCTCTGCAAAGTATATTTGCCAGTGAGGGCTGTTCTAGCAGCAGCAGCTTTCACTCCTCACTTACACACAGGTACATTGGGCTGGAGGGTGCGGTGCTGAACCCAGGGAATGTAACGCCAACATTGCCCTGGCTCTCATGCCTGTCTGCTTCCAGGTAACATTGACATACAGTGGATGAAATCTAGGTGCCTGTAAGCATTTTGTGGCATGACAACCTGGCTCCTAGCATTTGTTGAGCCCTGTAAAATTACATTTTTATTTAAAGTACAGTATTAAAATGTTGTGGTTGGTTGAGTTCTGGTTAACTGAGAGTGTACTGTGTATATATATATATATATATATATATATATATATATGTATATATATATATATATATATATATATATATACACACAGCAGGGAAGGAGGGGGGGGCGGGAAAGTATTTGATCCCCTGCTGATTTTGAACGTTTGTCCACTGACAAAGAAATTATCAGTCTATACTTTAAATGGTAGGTGTATTTTAACAGTGAGAGACAGAATAACAAAAAACGCATGTCAAAAAAGTTGATTTGCAGGTCAGTGAGGGAAATAAGTATTTGATCCCCTATCAATCAGCAAGATTTCTTGCTCCCAGGAGTCTTTTATGCCGGTAACGAGCTGAGATTAGGAGAACTCTCTTAAAGGGAGTGCTCCTAATCTCAGCTTGTTACCTGTATAAAAGACACCTGTCCACAAAAGCAATCAATCAGATTCCAAACTCTCCACCATGGCCAAGATCAAAGAGCTGTCCAAGGATGTCAGGGACAAGATTGTAGACCCACACAAGGCTGGAATGGGCTACAAGAACATCACCAAGCTGCTTGGTGAGGTGACAACAGTTGGTGTGATTATTCGCAAATGGAAGAAACACAAAATAACTGCCAGTCTCCCTGGGTCTGGTGCTCCATGCAAGGTCTCACCTTGTGGAATTTCAATGATCATGAGAACGGTGAGGAATCAGCCCAGAACTGCACAGGAAGATTTTGTTAATGATCTCAAGGCAGCTGGGACCATAGTTACCAAGAAAACAATTGGTAACACACTAAGCTGTGAAGGACTGAAATCCTGCAGCGCCTGCAAGATCCCCCTGCTCAAGAAAGCACATGTACAGGCCCATCTGAAGTCTGCCAATGATCATCTGAATGATTCAGAGGAGAACTGGGTGAAAGTGTTGTGGTCAGATGAGACCAAAATCGAGCTCTTTGGCATCAACTCAACTCACCGTGTTTGAAGGAGGAGGAATGCTGTTTATGACCCCGAGAACACCATCTCCACCGTCAAACATGGAGGTGGAAACATTATGCTTTGGGGGTGTTTTTCTGGTAAGGGGACAGGACAACTACACTGCATCAAAGTAACGATGGACGGGGCCATGTACCATCAAATCTTGGGGGAGAACCTCCTTCCTTCAGCCAGGGAGTGGATGGGTATTCCAGCATGACAATGAACCTAAACACACAGCCAAGGCAACAAAGGAGTGGATCAAGAGGAAGCACATTAAGGTCCTGGAGTGACCTAGCCAGTCTCCAGACCTTAATCCCATAGAAAATCTGTGGAGGGAGCTGAAAGTTCAAGTTGCCAAACATCAGCCTCAAAACCTTAATGACTTGGAGAGGATCTACAAAGAGCCGGAGGACAAAATCCCTCCTGAGATGTGTGCAAACCTGGTGGCCAACTACAAGAAACGTCTGACCTCTGTGATTGCCAACAAGGGTTTTGCCACCAAGTACTAAGACAAAGGGGTCAAATACTTATTTCACTCACTGACCTGCAAATCAATTTATAACTTTTTTGACATGCATTTATCTTAGTATTTTTTTTGTTATTCTGTCTCTCACTGTAAAAATACACCTACCATTAAAATTATAGACTGATCATTTCTTGGTCAGAGGACAAACGTTCAAAATCAGCAGGGGATCAAATACTCCCCGCTCCCACTGTGTGTGTATATATATATATATAAAGGAAAGGGAGGGGAAGAGACGCCAAATCTAGTGCAAATAAATGCTTCACCAAATAAATACATATAATGTAGATACCGGTTCTGTGGGGCTGGACAGTGTTTTCTATCCAGTGCTCATTTATCATTGTACAGGTGAGTAGGCGGGGTCTATTTTAAAAAGGGAAGAGCGAGCTTGGGAGCTTGCAATCATTTCTAATGTAAGTGTAGTTACTGTGTAGGAGATTAAATAAAAGGAGGAAATCCAAAGAAAAGGGGTATTATAAGAAAAAACAGAAAACAAACGTATATATTGTTTCTGTTTTGTTTGGTTTAAGGTGTGTAAAATAAATCTTTATACAAATACATTGATTTGTTTTCTCACTGTATGTTTGTAACTGATAATCATGAGTCAGTCCAGTGGAAACCTCACTCAGTGTCCATCCTGCCAAATGTATGCACTACTGGAACAGATGATCCAGGGTCCATACCTCTGTGACAGGTGTGAGCATGTTGCCTCTCTGGAAGCTCAAATTGAAGATCTGGAGAGGAGAATTGCAGCACTTAGTGATACTCTGGAAAAGGAGGTGGTGCTCACGGCGCACAGTTTAGCTGGGCCTAGTATGGAGGGAGGAGCTGGGGCTAGTGAGGATGGCCAGGGAGGTAGCTGGGTTACAGTTAGAAGGGGAATCAGGGGGAATAGGAGGAGGCAGACCAGTTCTGAGTTGGCAAACACCAACAGATTTGCCAGATTGAGTGAAACTGTTGGGGATGTCCATTCCTGAATGGCAATGCCAGATAGAGCTGTTCCCTCTAACAGCCAGGAGAACAGTTTTACTGGAGGAGAGGGAGGGCAGAATAGGCAGAGCAACAGACATGTTTTGGTGGTAGGGGACTCTATTATTAGGAAGGTAGACAGGGTAATTTGTCACCCAGATCCCAGCAATCGAACAGTTTGCTGTCTCCCGGGTGCTCGGGTTCGGCATGTTGTGGATCGGGTGGATAAATTATTGGGAGGGGCTGGTAATGAACCAGCGGTCTTGGTACATATTGGTACCAATGACAAAGTTAGTGGAAGATGGAGCGTTCTAAAGAATGATTTTAGAGAATTAGGGAATAAGCACTGTCCCAAACGTATAGGTGACCATAGCAGTTTCATTGTGTATAAAAGTGCGCAGTTTAGAGGCTCCTCTGGTGTCCATTTGTCTTGTAGCACCAAGTGTCATATCTTTTTCAAATGACAGCTCCCTCTCTCCTTAAACATCAACACAGTAACTGGCAAACTCAACAAGCTGAATCTATCTGTATGAACTCTTTCATATAAAATAAAGCCTAGGTAAAACTTGGCCTTTAAATATATTATGGCACTTAATTTATATCTACCCAGTAGACATAACTGAAAGCTACTAGTGTTTATAGCATATACTAGATCATGTTGAATGTGTCTTATTTTCCACTATAAAAGCGGAAATCCTAGTCTTTCTAAAACAAATAAAAATAATATTTAATTAAAGCAAGGACCTCCAAGGTAGTATTTTCTGAGATACTACTAGTGCCACGTGCTAGCCCAGGGAGGCAGAAGGAGCTTAGGGAGGTTAATGCGTGGCTAAAAAAGTGGTGCAGTGCAGAGGGTTTTGGGTTTTTAGAGCACTGGGCTGACTTCTCACTTGGGTACAATTACTATAGCAGGCATGGATTGCACCTTAATGATGAGGGCGCTTTTGTGCTAGGGGATAGGATGGTAGAACGGCTGGGGGAGTTTTTAAACTTGTAAACTTTAAACATGCATTTAAATTATACAAGAAGGAGAGAACAGAGGCAGCTTTATGTGACTATAAGGAAATCAACAATCTTGCAAAAGGGCTATTAGACTGGCTAAAATAGAAAATGAGAAGTCAGTTGCAATGGAAAGTAAGACTAACCCTAAAATATTTTTTAAATATATTAATGGGAAGAAGGCCAGGAAGGAATTGATAGGACCATTACAATGTGACACAGGCCATCTGATAATTAGTGACCAGGAAAAGGCAGATGAGCTAAAGAGGTTCTTTTCTTCGGTATACACAAGGAAGGTACCAGTGGTTGGGACACCGCAACATAATGGGGCTACACTACCTTTACTAAATAATTGGTTAACACAGGAAGTAATACAAAAGAGGTTGGAGAAAATAAATGTTAATAAAGCCCCAGTTCCTGATGGAATACATCCAAGGGTACGGAGGGAGCTGGGTTCAGTAATAGCCAAACCATTATATCTAATCTTTCAAGACTCACTCACTACAGGGTCTCTACCGGATGATTGGAGAAAAGCAGAGGTGATACCAAGGTAGTATTTTCTGAGATACTACTAGTGCCACGTGCTAGCCCAGGGAGGCAGAAGGAGCTTAGGGAGGTTAATGCGTGGCTAAAAAAGTGGTGCAGTGCAGAGGGTTTTGGGTTTTTAGAGCACTGGGCTGACTTCTCACTTGGGTACAATTACTATAGCAGGCATGGATTGCACCTTAATGATGAGGGCGCTTTTGTGCTAGGGGATAGGATGGTAGAACGGCTGGGGGAGTTTTTAAACTTGTAAACTTTAAACATGCATTTAAATTATACAAGAAGGAGAGAACAGAGGCAGCTTTATGTGACTATAAGGAAATCAACAATCTTGCAAAAGGGCTATTAGACTGGCTAAAATAGAAAATGAGAAGTCAGTTGCAATGGAAAGTAAGACTAACCCTAAAATATTTTTTAAATATATTAATGGGAAGAAGGCCAGGAAGGAATTGATAGGACCATTACAATGTGACACAGGCCATCTGATAATTAGTGACCAGGAAAAGGCAGATGAGCTAAAGAGGTTCTTTTCTTCGGTATACACAAGGAAGGTACCAGTGGTTGGGACACCGCAACATAATGGGGCTACACTACCTTTACTAAATAATTGGTTAACACAGGAAGTAATACAAAAGAGGTTGGAGAAAATAAATGTTAATAAAGCCCCAGTTCCTGATGGAATACATCCAAGGGTACGGAGGGAGCTGGGTTCAGTAATAGCCAAACCATTATATCTAATCTTTCAAGACTCACTCACTACAGGGTCTCTACCGGATGATTGGAGAAAAGCAGAGGTGATACCTATATTTAAGAAGGGATCTAGAGCAAATCTGGGGAATTATAGACCAGTGAGCCTCACTTCTGTAGTTGGGAAGCTTTTAGAAGGGTTAATAAGGGATAATATACAAGAATATGTCTATTTGAACAGGATCATAGGTAGCAGTCAACACGGATTTATGAAGGATAGGTCGTGTCAGCCCAATCTAATTAGTTTTTATGAGGAGGTTAGTAGGAACTTGGATCAGGGCAGCTCAGTGGATGTAGTCTTTTTAGATTTTTCAAAGGCATTTGATACAGTGCCACATGGAAGACTAGTGAGCAAACTAAGGGATACAGGAATTGCAGTAAATATCTGCTCATGGATCGAGAGCTGGCTAAAAGACAGGAAGCAAAGGGTTGTTGTGAATGGAACATACTCTGATTGGTCTAATGTGATAAGTGGGGTTCCTCAAGGTTCAGTATTAGGTCCTCTCCTTTTTAACATATTTATTAATGACATTGAAGTAGGACTCGAATGTAGTGTCTCCATTTTTGCTGAGGACACTAAGTTGTGCAAGGTAATAAAATCAGATAATGATGTACTTTCCCTACAAAAGGATTTGCATAAATTAGAGAAATGGGCAGCTAAATGGCAGATGAGATTTAATACAAATAAATGTAAGGTTATGCATTTGGGAAGGAACAATAGCCAAGCAATCTATAATCTTAATGGAGCAAATCTAGGGGTATCAGATATTGAAAGGGATTTGGGAGTACTAGTGGACAACCACCTAGGTAACAGCGCTCAAAGCCAAGCAGCGGCTGCAAAGGCAAATAAAATATTAGCATGTATTAGGAAGGGTATAGAAGCCAGGGAAGAAGATATAATTCTGCCACTATACAAATCTCTAGTACGCCCTCATTTGGAATATGGAGTACAATTTTGGGCACCACCTCATAAAAAAGACATTTTAGAGCTGGAAAAAGTACAGAGAAGGGCTACAAAACTAATACGGGGAATGGTGGGGCTAAGTTATGAAGAAAGACTAACAAAATTAAACTTATTTTCGCTAGAAAAAAAGACATCTAAGAGGAGATATGATTACGTTATATAAATACATCCAGGGTCAATATAAGGCTTTGTCAAGTGAACTTTTTGTAGCAAGAGATTTTCAACTGACAAGAGGACATCCTTTGAGGTTAGAGGAAAAAAGATTTCACCTTAAACAAAGAAAAGGGTTCTTCACAGTTAGGGTGGTTAAACTGTGGAATTCTCTACCAAAGGAGGTGGTGACAGCGAATTCGATAGACAACTTCAAAAAGGGGTTAGATATATTTTTGAATAAAGAGGGCATTCAAGGCTATCCTAGATAACTAGCAAAGAAATATTGATCCAGGGAGAAATTTGATCTCCAGTTTCTGGGGTCAGGAAGGAATTTTGCTTTTATTTCCCCTTATGAGACAATTGGCAAATTTTCAATGGGGTTTTTTTTTTCGGTTTGCCTTCCTCTGGATCAAATAACAATTAACAAATAATAATAAATAGTCCACATTAAAAAGATCAATAGAGATTCAATAGGTTGAACTTGATGGACTAACTCTTTATTCATCCTCCAATACTATACTATTAATAATTATTTAATCAATAATTTAATTAATAACTATTCCGCATATTGCAGATTAGAGGAGATCTTAACAGGTTGAACTTGATGGACTGAAAGTCTTTTTTCAACCTTAATTACTATGTAACTATGTAACAAATGCCAACTCACTATTGTTAACCTCCCGGTATGAGGTATTTAAGTCGCTCGTCAGGAAGTCCTTCTTCTGGTGGATCTTGCAGAGGTGGCTGGTTCCGCTGGTCTGTGACCTGGATCTTCCTGTATGTTCTGTGTGAGATGGATTGAGGAGTCACCCTATGGGTGCGATTTCTATGTGAACTATAGTGTTCACGGAAAAGCTGGGTAATTGAGTCATATAGACCCCATATATACTGACAGCTAATACAATGGTTTGTCTAAATAGGATATTTTATTATTTGCTTATAAAAAGATCCAGTACATTAATGATGAAGTATACCATATCTTAGTAAAGGTACTTATTAAATAGTGCAGGAGTGTTGTACTCCAAATGACCTTCAATAATAGTCAAAGGTATAGGAGTATAGAACACATTCTTATACAAAATAGAAGAAATAAAAAATGAGTTATGAAAAAACTAAAATTATGTAAATAAAAGAACCAAACGAGTTTCGCTTGTGCTAATGAGCTTTCTCAATGGTAATATAGTAGTAAAATAGGAGTAAATGGTGCTCCAATGTGTAATCTTCCTAATTTCCTGGCAAAAATAGGGCCAGGTCACTTACGGTGCAGGGGGAATAAACAAATAGTCTGCAAGTGCTGGGGGTTATTTGGAACTTGCACAATGTGAACGTGCTAAAATATACTGAAAAATGAGTATGTCGGTGCTAAAAGTACACAAAAATTCACTGATACAATAGTGCATATACACACACACAATATTTACAAACCCAATGATGCAATTGGGCACAAGTACATGACATAAAATTAAAGGTATAACAAAGTGTACGTAATAGTTCACGCTCACAGGCCATATGGCTCAGTATGTCAAATACAGATAACCAGTATATCTACACCAAAATATATAATGTTAGTGCTGTTTAGGGTAGTATATATTATCACCCAAACAATTATTATAAAGATGTCAAAGAATCTTAGGATATATACAGTGCCTTGCAAAAGTATTCACCCCCTTGACTTGTTACCTATTTTGTTACACCCTCAAGTTCAATGTTTTGTTAATCTGAATTTTATGTGATGGATCAGAACACAATATTCTAAGTTGGTGAAGTGAAATGAGAAAAATATATACATAAAACTAAATATACTAAATATTTTTTTAGAAATAGAAAACAGAAAATTGGCATGTGCGTATGTATTCACGCCCTTTGTTATGAAGCCCATAAAAAGCTCTGGTGCAACCATCAGAAGTCACATAATTAGTGAAATGATGTCCACCTGTGTGCAATCTAAGTGTCACATGATCTGTCATTACATATACACACCTTTTTTGAATGGCCCCAGAGGCTGCAACACCTAAGCAAGAGGAACCACTAATCAAACAATGCCATGAAGTCCAATTAGCTCTCCAAACAAGTAAGGGACAATGTTGTTGAGAAGTACAAGTCAGGGTTAGGTTATAAAAAAATATCCAAATCTTTGATGATCCACAGGAGCACCATCAAATCTATCATAACCAAATGGAAAGAACATGCATGGCACAACAGCAAGCCTGCCAAGAGACGGCTGCCCACCATAACTCATGGACCTGGCAAGGAGGGCATTAATCAGAGAGGCAGCACAGAGACCTAAGGTAACCCTTGAGTAGCTGCATAGTTCCACAGCAGAGACTGGAGTATCTGTACATAGGACGACAATAAGCCGTACGCTTCATAGAGTTGGGCTTTATGGCAGAGTGGCCAGAAGAAAGCCATTACTTTCAGCAAAAAACAAAATGGCACATTTTGAGTTTGCAAAAAGGCATGTAGGAGACTCCCAAAATGTAGGGAGGAAGGTGCTCTGGTCTGATGAGACTAAAATTTTACTTTTCGGCCATCAAAGAAAACGCTATGTCTGGTGCAAACCCAACACATCACATCACCCAAAGAACACCATGGTGAAACATGGTGGTGGCAGCATCATGTTGTGGAGATGTTTTTCAGCAGCCGCGACTGGTAAAATGGTCAGAGTTGAGGGAAAGATGGGCGGTGCTAAATACAGGGATATTCTTGAGCAAAACCTGTACCACTCTTGGATTTGAGGCTAGCACGGAGGTTCACCTTCCAGCAGGACAATGACCCTAAACACACTGCTAAAGCAACACTTCAGTGGTTTAGGGGGAAACATGTAAATGTGTTGGAATGGCCTAGTCAAAGCCCAGACCACAGTGGGGATGGTATTCGTTTCACTATAGCCCTTGTTGACCCCTCTCCAAACACGCACTTATGGTTGTGACCATAAAGCTCTATTTTGGTCTTGTCACTCCAAATTACAGTGTGCCAGAAGCTGTGAGGCTTGTCAAGGTGTTGTATGGCATATTGTAACCAGGCTTTTTTTGTGGCATTGGCGTAGTAAGGGCTCCTTTCTGGCAACTCGACCATGCAGCTAATTTTTATTCAAGTATTGTCGTATTGGAAGGAGGGAGGCAGAGAGAGGGAAGGAGGCAGAGAGAGAGAGGAGAGAGAGAGAGGCAGAAAGAGAGGGAAAGAGAGAGAGGAAGAGAAAGAGAGGATAGAGGGAGGCAGAGAGTGAGTGAGGGATGCAGAAAGAGAGGGAGAGAGAGAGGAGGGAGGCAGTGGGAGAAAGGAAGGCATAGAGAGAGAGAGCAGGAGGGAGAGAAGAGAGGGAGGGAGGCAGAAGGAAAGAAAGGGAGAGAGGGAGAGGGAGGAAGAGAAAGAGAGGAAGAAGAGAAATAGAGGAGGGAGACAGAGAGAGAGAGAGAGGAAGAGAAATATGAGAGAGGGAAGGAGAGGGGGAGGGAGAGGGAGACACCAAGAGAGGGAGCACAGATATAGAGACATTTAGCGGAAGAGGGAGAGAGGAGGAAGGAAGAAAGGGAGGGAGTCAGAGGGAGTGAGAGAGAAGCAGAGAGGGAGAGACAGAGGAGAAAGGGAGGGAGAGAAAGAGAGAGGAGGAGTCAGAGAGGGAGGAAGAAAAAGAGAGGAGGGAGGCAGAGAGAGAGTGAGAGGCAGAGAGAGATATGGAAAGGCGGGAGGGAGAGATAAGGAGGGAGGCAGAGAGAGAGTGAGAGGCAGAGAGAGATATGGAAAGGCGGGAGGGAGAGATAAGGAGGGAGGCAGAGAGAGAGAGGGAGGGAGGTAGAGAGAGAGGGAGAGATGAGAGAAGCAGAGAGGGAGGGAACAAGAGGGAGGAAGAGAAAGAGAGGAGGGGGAGGCAGCGAGAGAGGGAGGGAGGCAGAGTGAGAGGGAGAGAGAGAGCAAAGAGGAAGGGAGGGAGGCAGAGAGGCAGGGAGAGAGAGAGGCAAGGAGGGAGAGAGGAAGGGAGGGAGGCATGGGGGAAAGGGAGAGAGGGAGGGAGAGAGGCAGAAAGAGAGGGAGGGAGAGAGGGAGGGAGAGAGGGAACAAAAGAAAGAGAGGATGAAGAGAAAGAGAGGAGGGAGGCAGAGAGAGTGACAGAGGCAGAGAGAGAGAGGGAATGAAAGAGGAGAGAGGGAGGGGGAGAACGGGAGGCAGAGGAAGAAAGGGAGGCAGACAGAGGAAGAGGGGGCAGGGAGGCAGAAAGAGAGGGAGAGAGGGAAGCAGACGGAGGAAGGGAGAGAGGGGAGGGAGTCAGAAAGAGAGGGAGAGAGTGAAGCAGGCAGAGGAAGGGAGAGAGGCAGGGAGAGAGAGGGAGGGAGAGAGATAAAGGGGGAGAGAGAAGAGGGCAGGGAGAGAGACAAAGAGCGCACAAAGAGAGGGCACAGAGAGAAATGGAGGGCACATAGCGAGAGATGGGCACAGAGAGAGAGAGAGATCGCATACACAAATAAATATATAGAGGAAGAGGGAGAGAGCAGGGAGGAAGAAAGGGAGGGAGGAAGGAAGAGAGAGACGGAGGGAGAGAGAGAGAGGAGGGAGGCAGTGAGGGAGAGACAGAGGAGAGAGAGAGGGAGGGAGAGAAAGAGAGGAGGGAGGTAGAGAGAGAGTGAGACAGGCAGAGTGAGAGTGAGAGAGAGAAGAAAGAGGGAGAGAGAGAGAAAGGCAGGGAGGGAGAGGGAGGAAGAAAAAGAGAGGAGGAAGAGAAAGAGAGGAGGGAGGCCGAGAGAGTGTCTGAGAGAGATGAGAGGTAGGCAGAGAGAGAGAGGGAGGAAGAGAGGGGAGGGAGGCAGAAAGAGAGGGAGAGAGAAGCAGAGAGATGGAGGGAGAGAGAGGTAGGGAGAGAGAAAGGGGGAGAGATAGAGGAGGGGAAGGGAGAGAGAGAGACATAGAGCACACAAAGCAGAGAGAGAGGGCACAAAGAGAGACGGAGGGCACATAGTGAGAGACTTCATTTTATATGATGTAATACAATAAAAAATAAAGTACAAATATAAAATAAAAATAAAATACAAGAAAAGCCATGAATGAAAGACTAACAAAGCCCACAGGACTACAATAGTATCCTCCAAAAAAACTCTGTATCTCATATTTCTACATTAGTTGTTTTTGATCCTTAATATAATGTGTGGGAACATTTATATTATGATCTCTATAACCTCACACAATTCACAGATGATTAGATGTGACATGGTTCAGATCCCCTGAGATCCCAGGAGATGATGGACTTGTTGGAAAATATCTCTTTTCTTTAAGCACTTCCTCTGTCATTCCGTTTAAGTATTTACAAGATGACCACTTGTGTTTTTGTTCTTAAAAAAAACTCCTGCGGGAAAATACTGATCCATTATTAATTATTCTTAAATATTAGTAGCTGAGAAGAAATAATAACATATCACTTCCTTCTACCTAAATTAAGTTTCTCAAGATCACTGGTAATGATTATAAATAATTATATAGAGACTGTTTTCTTGAGAAATATTTTGAAACTGATGCCTGTGATATTACACTATTTATATATATATATATATATATATATATATATATATATATATATATATATATATATATATACAGTTTGGCTCTTTAAATGGCATTATTTCATGTTTGTGAAGTATTTAACAATCTGACAACATTAGGAGCTGTGTAAGCCAAAAGCAAAAAAACATTTTTCAGAATAAAACATTAACTTTATCAGAATCTGTTAGTGCATGGAAGCTTCCATGAGAATCATACTTCCTATTTCAAGCATGAGAGGACAGGTACATAGGCCAAGCAGCAGAGGTGGAATTAGAGAATGGAGGGCTCTGGTGCAAAAAAGTTTTGGATCCCTTCCCCCAAGGGGGTTGTAAGAATTGTTTTGCGCCTCCCCCCCCCCCACACTACTAACGCACTGAGTGCTCTCCCCAAGACCCCTTCCCATAACAGCTCCCCTCCCTAAGACTTCCCATAAAACCCTTGCCTATTGCGGCTCCTCCAAGACCCCTTTCCATAGCTGCTCCCCCTTCCTCTATCTCCTGCCTGCGTGAAGCACACATATATACATATACTATCTCTCCATAGCACCCAGTCCTCTCAGCCATTCCCCCTCAGTATCCATCCCCTCTCAGCATCCATCTCACAGAACTCCTCCCGATGTGCTTTGCTGTCAACCAGCTGTGTCTCTCTCTCTTTCACCTCTTACCGGATACACATCCCTAGCATGCTGAACTGCTCCACACTGACACCACTTGGATCTACAGTAAAAATCATCTACAGAAAAAAAAATATGAAAACACAACATTGCCCCGCCCCACCAATGAATAAAATAATCTCCATCCATCCTCCTCCTCTTCCACTCCTGATAGATAATAAAATCTAGCAGAACACCCTTCAGGCTCCAAGCCAACATGAAGAGTGGAAGATACAAACATGGAATCTCCAAGGCCCAAGCAGGGCCTGTTAAAAACAATCTCTAAATCTGCTTTTACACTCATGATGTACACAGCTGCTAATGTGTCTGTCCCCATAAACATTAAAGGGACACTGTTACCCCAACAGGAAGTTTGTTTAATCTTAAAGAGCATTACACACTGTCTATAATTGTACTGTTTGTTTTTCTTCTACATTCCTGAGATATTCAGCATTGTGTAGATCCTCTCTCTCCCTCCCTCCCTCCATTATGTGCATCTGAATATATTAATGTGCAGCTCAGAGTGCGTAATGAGGGTGGTGGAGATGATCTAACTGCATGATGGCTTTAGAGGGGTTGTTTTGTCACCACAGAAACAGACAAGCAGACTGTAATCCTAATTATAACATCAAAGCAGCCAATTAGTATTCAGAAGTCACTCATTTGTATAAGAATACAGCAGAAAAAAACATTTATTTCAGGAATGATTCACTTTAGCATTAAATGTCTAGTACAATGTATAGCTAGTTTCTCATGTTCTTTAAGAATAACTTGATTTTGAGTTGACAGAGTCCCTTTAAAAACCACTAGTATAGTAGAGTCTTGGCATAAAACATTATTTCCTTGATGGATTGTTGTATAAATCATTTTCATATATTGTGCCTCAATAACTCAATAAAAAATGTATGTCACGCCATATTGTACAGAGGTACAAGAACAAAATGTTAGGGGAACTGTAATTCCTCATTTATAGCATGTCAATATATTCAATAATAGGTAAAATATTTTTATTTTTATAAATAAATAAAATGTTTTATTTATAATCTATTACAGTATAAGGAATTATTTTATTGGGGCAGGTGTCATGACCCAGGGGTGAGGGGACCACATACACTCAAACTCTCCTGCTTACAGCTTACAGGAACAACCCCTGGATGGTGATTTTTATTTGGATATTGCATTGCCCAGTCTGCTTAATAAGCTCATGGACAGCAGCCATCAGGATACAGGAACACAGGAGCAGGTGATAATCCCTTTAAGATAGTACCAAGCAGGCAAATCAGGATACCAGCAAGTGATTAGCTCAGTAAAATAATAAATGTCTTCCCTATAGAATGATACATACACCATGTTTATGTAGATTGAAACAGAGAATAACTTTAATAAGAACAGTACAGTATATTTATGGAAAACAGGAACCAGTCACAACAAGCCACAACTTTAGATTGGATGAACCAATCCCCACAGTTTATACTTTGGGTCATATGAAGGAGCTGTCCCATCAACTGATGTCATCCTCCCTGATTACCCCCTGCTGGTCAGGAGCCAGGCTGCTTGCTAGCCTAGTTTCTTTTTTTTTTATCCCAGCCTTCCAGGTGGGTCATCAGTCAAAACAATGGTGGAGAATTGTCCCTTTAAGTTAATGGCAAAGTCAGTGAATGCTAAGCACACTTCATCTGGGGATAAGTAAACATGGAATGATCATATAGTTGGGTAGTTAATTGAAGCATACTTTATGCAGAGAGAAGTAAACATGGAGTGGTCATCTTGGGGCATGCTTCATGTGGAGAGAGGTAAATATGGAGCGGCGCATGAACGTGAATACTCAATTTGCATTATTATTGGGTTCTGATGAGGGGAGCCTTGGTGGGGGCCTAGATGCAATCACAGGGTGGCCCATAGTGGGTAGGTCTCCAGGCTCCAGAATCCCACGCATTAGCACTAGCTACGCCTCTCACAAAGCAGGGCCCTGGTGCATTGCACCACTGCTAGACCTGCCCGTGGCTTGAGGCATGCTTTAAATGTAGTGAGAGAAACAAACATGGGTGGACATCTGGGGCAGTTGAATGAAGTATGCTTCATGGAACAAAGGTGGACTGATTATCCGGGGGCAGTAGCTGGAAGGTATAATCCTTGTGGTCCGCAACTCGGGTCTCCAATCAACCTCGACCAGACGTCTGAGTTACAAAGTGCTGGTATATACAAAAGACAGTTTCTATACCATAAATATACAACTCTTGTTGGTTTTTAATAGTAAAGATTGGCATGAACAACTTATTGTTGTTAGAAAAATGTGTTCTTTTGTGAAGAAGCAGACGCTGAAATTATCTTTAGGAGATAATGAGCTACTTAAAATATGAAAAAACAGATAAACTAAATTGCTACTTTTATATGTTATTACTTTTATTAATTACACTGTGTAACATAAGACTAATAGTGGCTGAACTTCCAAAACTGAGAAATATCTATAACAATTTGATAGAGCAGACTAAACTCCCAGATCAATACGCTTTATGCTTGCCAAACCATTTGCAGTAATTGATAATGCTTTAAACATTTAATGGGAGACCTCCTACATTGTTATTAAGAAATAAGGATACAGGATGTTTTAGCCCAAACAGCTATTTATTAATACTCCACATGGGACCACCAGTCAGCCTGCACAATCGTCAATGTATCTGGACATGATGTTACTGCAGATACTAAAGATTGTTCAGATGATCAGAGACAATAATTAGAATATTGGGATAGAACATAAGAATAGGAAGTAACAGCTGACTCTTTTGGCTGAATGGACGGGAACACCTGGGGAGATATGAGTGTCAATATTTGTCAGAGGCCACCTGTTTTGGGAGACCCAATAATCCAGCTGCAATATCTGGATTTGATTTCTTCCTGTGCTGCTCCTCTCCTTCCTCTCTTCCTTCTTACATGCGTCTTGGTGAAATGAGAAATGTCAGCAGTACATTTTCTATCTTCATTTGGTTGCCTAAAATTATTAGTTGGACATTTTTTTTTACTTATTGTATTTTAATAACATAGGTTGGGAAAAGGGCAGTCCAACCTATTCAGATTTCAAATGAGAAAATAATCTATAACCACTTTTGGTTACATACATATCATTACTTTTGCTTGCAGAAATGTCAGTTTCTGTTCTCCTATGGGTGAAATTGGTAGTACCCTACACAGTAGCCATCTGTTTAGCATTGTACTATGTGATGCTGGAACATGGCTACTGCTGGGGAAATGCAAAACACTGGTGCCCACTGAAATGAAAGGACCTACACATAGCAGCTTAGGATATACAGTAACTCAATTTATTAGGGAGTGGCCATTTTTTTCATTTGTTGGCTCTTATATTGACCCCCAGAGGCATCTACAATGAAAACTGGTCCCTATAAATAAAATGTCTATCCAATAAAAAAAGGTATCACTATATACTGCAATATTCATAATTCATGTAGATTACTGGACATTCATGGCTACGTCACTCTTCAGTATATATATATATATATATATATATATATAAATATATATACACATACTAGCAACTTGCCCGTCAGAAATGACGGCAATAAAATTGTAATGCAGGTAATGCTTTTTGCCGCACAAAGTAAGGCTTTTGGTCCTCTGACTACCTTCAGCGCTCATTGCGAGCCTCTCCCCTTGTGAACTTTTGGTCGTCTGAGCACCTTTGGCGCTCATTGGAAGCCCCGTGCTGATAGCCTTTGGCGCTCATCGCGAGCCTCTCCCCACTTGTAATTTTGCTCCTCTGGGCACCCTCAGCGCTCATTGTGAGCCCTGCGCTGAGCGCCTTTTGTTATATTTAAATATATTTTTTTTTAATGATAATTAATTAACTAATAAATTAATATACTTTAACTATTTGTAATTAATATATCCAGCAATCAATGTACTGAAGAGCTAACAATCTGTTTTGATTTTCCTGCAGCATACAATGTACATTTGCACTGTTGCTGACCTTTATTTGTGTAAATCGCCATTTTAGAATGGTAAGAAATAGGGGGCGATTGTCTATGTGTTACGCGACGTGTGGATCATTTTCCGTCCTTCCTAAAAGTGTATTTTGTACCTCGTACGTTCCTGTGTGGTTAGGGGTCGTGTAGCCTCGTTTTCGTTTTTTTCTGCCAACATTTTTTTTGCCGCATAGGTGAATTTTGAGTGCCGAAAGTCAGCAAATTGTGTTTAAATCCTCGTGCAACCTCAATCCCAGATGTCCTGGCTGTCACCCCGCGGTGTGTGTGATGCTTTTTTTTTGTTGTTTTTGTATATGCGCGGTTCAGCCGTTAAATTTGTCTTTTTTCTACATCATATTTTATTTTCTCCGGGGGTGTCCGCATTTGTGGCCTGCAATGAGCCTTTGGGTCATTGCAGTTTATGTGCCCCTCCGCAAATGTGGCCCCTCGCTTTGCGAGGTCCGGATTTGCGGCCAGATCTGTGTCCCTCCCTTTGACGACAACTCGCAGTTTGACAATAATAATATGTGACTTTAATGCACAATCCTGTGTTTTGGTCCCCCAAGTCCCCTCCCTGTTCTTTTTCCCTTTCTTGTCTCTAGTTCTTGGCATAAATTTAATGCAGGAATAAAGTAACTTAGCTATAAAGATGTACATATTAACATCTATCTATCTATTATCTTTCTATCTATCTATATATTTATCTAGCTATCTGTCTACTTAATTAAGTATTGAAAACCTATCAAAACCTATCCAAATTAAAGCAATGCCCTATCATTTATTTAAAGTGATTATGAAGCAGTATCATACTTCCCACCATTTCAAATGTCCAAAGAGGGGCACTTATACTTTTAATAAATTATGCATTATTAGGTAGTGTTGTGTCATTCATTTGTGGGGTTTTGTCTGTAATTCATATCTATGAAATGCATATAAGAGTTCACTTCCAGGCATGCTTTATAGAGAAGAAAGGAGGTGCATTGATTGGGTGCACAGTTCAGCCAATCAGAGATAAGCTTTGTTATTCTTTCCCCACTCTGCCTTGATTTAAATACGCCATGTGTGCGTTTGTGTCGCCCAGTCGTGGCCGACTCTCCGTGCCCTCATAGACCGCAATCCACCATACTGATCCACTTGGTATTCATGGCTGATATACTGGAGTGGGTTGCCGGTTCCTTCTTCAATGGGCCACAACATACAGCTCCTGGTATTACTAGATGGTCTTCCATCCAAGTACTGACTAGGCCCAACTCTGCATGGCTTCAGGGTGGTGTGACCTCTTGGTTCCCTGGCTGGAATCAAACCCAGGTCACAGTGGTGGAAGCACCAAATCCTAACCACTGGACCACCAGGGAACCCTATTCTGCCTAATTTTCATATTACACATTTTTCTTGAGATAAAAGCAATTTCTCTGTGTACATGGAAGAATAAAGAGACCAACATGGTGCACTGGCTGCATGTTAGTAGTTTGTGTTGTATTGCTTCATGTTTTAATCATACATAGCATGATGATTATTTGTAGCAAATTATTATTACTCTCCATTTACAAGGGTGCAATAAAGTAGAGTGGGTGTAATAAGCAAATAACCAAGGGTTATTCTAAGGTATGCAAAGGCAGAATAATACAATAAGGCAAATGATAGCTTTTTGAGATCCCTACAACAAAGAGTTTGTAAGAAGGTAAGGTTGGGTGTGTGAGACAGGAGGGTATCAGATACATGTGGGAAATGTTCATGGCAAGAGGATGCAGCTGATGGAGGTGGCTATGTCTGAATCTGTGCAGTGGTCGAGTTCCTAATCCTCAGGATAATCATATACTTGTACATTAGAATATTACATAGCCCCCAACGCTACATATTTTGGATGGACAGTCCATAGTTTCAGTATAAACCCCCCTGTCCCCCTTAGCCACTGAATATTCTCTTTAGAGGGAAAGTTTCACATTTAAAAGGGACAGTACCATCCCAAAAGAAAATTGTTTTTAAAAACTGTCTATTCAGTGTACTAGCCTTTTTTCTCAATAGTAAATCCATTCATTAAAGAAATACAGTATTGTTGTTGCGTATGATAATTCACAGCTCAGTGTAGTTGAATAAGGGTGGGGGAACGGTGTCACAACCCAAGGGAGGTGGGTCTGCTTTACTGCCAATACTCCTGCCTTTGAGTACAGGAATAATTCTGCCTCCGGATCATGAGGAGGAGGGCTTCTCGGGGTCAGGCTGTCATATAAAGATTATCAGTAGAAGTATCAGCATAGCCGTCATGATCTGCTCTAGTGGGCTTGAAAAGGCCAAGAAGACCAAATCTACCCACAGATCTAATGCAAACCTTCAATCCACTTCTCAAAGGATAGCAGTTCAGAATACAAAATAATTATAGCTAAGTAAAAACTCTTCCCTCTAAATGAAACACACCATGTATATGAGTCCCAAACAGAGCATAAACTTCTTTCTAGTACATCATTTTATACAGCTTTTGCCTCAGACAGCGTTGGGCCACATCATTAGTCAAACACAAGTTTCATACCTTCTGCCCTTTTCATTACCTCCACATGAGCTAGGAGTGGCTCCAAGGATCGGGCTCCAGCCTGTCTAGTTCCCCAGCTAGGTGGCAATGAGTCTAAGGCCCCAGCTATCAGCTACCTCTGGTCAGGATCTGGGCACAAGACGGGTTAGTAAGATAATTTGAGCCCTGGAGACAGAATGTCTGGGTGGGGGTTGGACCATAATACACAACTCTACACACAAAATAATGGTCCTATAAATGGAAAATGGATCCAGAGCCCTCTAGGCTCAAATTACATGGTGGAAAAGGGCCCTAGTGGTCTAATGCCTACAACCAGAGCTTGGGGAAAACCATAACAAAGCATAGCAAAATTAACAAGTGGTAAAGTTCTTCACAAGGTCCTTATGGCTATTATAATACCGCTGATTCAACTGGCTATGTGGCTAATATCCATCAGAGTCTAGTAGCCAGACCTAAAAGTCCAATTGTCCTGGGTTCGTGAAAAGGACAACTTAGATAATTGTTAGAACAACCGTAGAAAACAAATAGACTGTGGCTAAAGAAAAGTCCTCTGATCTTTACATCCTCTTTTGGGCCTGATGGGCCTTTGGTTGTGGGAGTCATGGGAGTTCCACCCTTGCCCCAAAAAGTGGGTTGTGACAGATGGGTTCTAACGGAATGATAACATTGGGGTCATTGTTTTGATCACCACAGGGACAGACAAGCACTTTGGTTCTAATTAGCGCATCAAAGCAGCTAATTAGTATCCAGGAACTGTTCATTTGCATAAAAATGCAGCACAAACAATTGTGCCTTGCTTAGGAATGACACACTTCAGTGAAAAATAATAGCTAATATAATTTACAGTCAGTTTTCAATATACATTGATTTTCAGGCAGCGCAAACACTTACCTTATATAACCCCAGTAAAAAAAAAAATATTAAACCAAATGGGAATAAAACCGTCTGGTTCACAAAACAAAGTCGGATCTCAGTAAGGAAATGGTGTTTCTAGGCAATATTGCTCAATTTTAACATTTTAATGTAAATATATAAGATGTATAAATTGGGTTAGTTAAGTCTGTCAACTCTCAGACAACTGATATACAGGAAATTATACATCATAGAGAGCACAGTCAATATCTGAGCATTTCCGTTGCCTAATGTCTTGTCAGCTTTTATTAGGAAGTTGATGGACATTAGGGAGGCCTAATTCTCCTTATAATTTAGCAAGAGCTTACATAGCAGTAATAGTTCACACAGCAGGAATTAACTGAGACTATTATACAATTAGTGTCTTATAATTTTGTCAGTGCCGCCCCACTCATGTATTTGGTTTATTTATCTTAGAACATTCTGTACAAGAATTAGATCAGTAATGGGCAACATATTTCCCTTGAAGGACTGGACTCGTGACCACTCAAGACTTTTCAAAGGCTGCAGAATATGTTTAAATAGCTATAGAAGTATCTTATTTCTAATATGTTCTTATGAAGAAATGTTTTAGAAAGTTTTTTAAAACATACAATATTTAAAGGACCACTGCAGTTCAAAACAGACAATTGTTTGTCAAGTAAGCACCAAACTAACAATATTAGCATCTGTGGTCATAAAACATTTTGGGGAAATCGGAATGTGTTACACGACCCCCGGAGAGTTGGTATTGGTGGTGGTAGGGGGGTGTATTTATCAATAAGGGGGGGATGAAACAGGCAGATATCCATCTTACTATGTAAGATTGAAATTGACACCACACTCCTTCAGCCTCACTGGCAGGCACCTTGCATCATTCAATGCAACCACAGCTCTCCAGAAATGTAAATGCCCCCTCACACACAACATCCACCATTGTATCATGGATCCTTCTAGGGTCCTGCAGTGGCATCAGAGTTTATATTTGTAATAAATAACTTGCTGTATGACTTTTTTCACTACTTAATTGTGTTCTTAGACTTAACACTTACAGACATATATATTTTTCCAAGGTGCAGTGGTCCTTTTATTGTTTACTAAATTACTGAATTAAGCTTTAATAGAGACAGACATTTCCCTTAGTTCCTAACAAGGAACTAGAATAATGGGAGGAAATGTGGATTCATATAACACCTCTATTCAATCATGTATGTCTCCTAACTCCTGCACAATCCTAAAACTATGCTTCAAAGCTGTGTAATACAGCAGGCATATGCTTAAAAGGAGCCGTTGTATTAGATTAAAGAGTAAAACCATTGTGGACAAATTTGCATGTCCCTGCCCAGGATCCCAGAATGCAGTACTTTTGGCAGGTAATACTTTTTTGATGTTCAAATGTGAACACAAATGTACTATTTATTTACTGTACAACTGTACGATGGAGTCTTCTATGGCTCTTTTGCCCACCATATGTTAAATGATGATGTGTTTAATTCCATAGAGCTGTTTGCAGTAGGACAAGCATCCCACTGAGGCTACAGGTAGACTAGCACCCCAAAATAAAAGTCTCTTATAGTTCCTAGACTTAACTAAAACTACTTTTTATTAACATGGCTTACAGAGCAGCTAAAGTTGTTAGTTTGTTACATACATCACAATAAAGTGATTTTTTTCCTAAACTGCACCAGTTTTGGTTGTATTGCAAACATGGATGTGCGGTTACTCTATTTACTGTACTCTAAATATATAGGCATGTGGTATCCAATGTGCTCTGTCAGTAATATTTAAGACCAATAAACCTCTTTGTGACAACGCTTGGTAACCCAGCAGATCTTCCAGAATGTATTATAAGACATTCCAGGGGGTATTGACACGTACCGTAAGCAATTCGCTGTTAATGTGTCCATAAAATTACACTGGACATTTTTAAAACTGCTTTGCGTTTCTCAATTTATATTTCCTGTAAAGACTCACTTTGCCTCCCGCTGGCAATCTCTGCAGAGAAAAGAAAAGATGGGGAGAATTTATGAGAACTTAATGATGGAGAGGAAAACGTGAAAAGTTACTGTTTTATCATGAGAATTAAGTGATCGACATCCTGTATGACTTGTCTTATGCTACACCAGTTCTTGGGGATGTCCTTATTTTATTCCTTATCTTATTCATTCAAATGCTCCATAAAATCCAAATGTTCATCAAAGCCTACAAACACAATAGTAAACCTTACCCAAAAATTGTATTTCATAATAGAATATATGATCACGGGGGTGTGTTTTTGCCCAGGCCTATGTCTAGGGCAGCACATTTTCAGGCAACAGCAGGGTGTCTGATCATGCAGTGCTGTTCATTGAAATATGTCTGTATGGGCATAGAAATGTCTATATGCAGTGATATTTCTGTCTGTAAGTGTACTTGCCACTTTCTGACATACCATATATACATAAACACTCAAACATGTTTGATATGAAATATAGAAAGGGGAAAGGAGGAGCTGCAAGTGAGGTATGGGGGGCACACAAATCTAAATGAGCTAGGGCAGCATAAAACCTAAATATGCCATGCTCGATCATCTATAGCACTGGTTCCCAAAGCTCTCTTCAAGGATCCCCACACAGGCAATGATTTAGGTTTAACACTGAACAAACACAGGTGAAACAATTAGTATTCCACATGTGGGGGAGCATCGAATAGGTTTAACCCTGTGTTAATACAAATTAACCAAACTCCTTGAGGAGAGGGTGGGGAATCACTAATCTACAGTGAACCATTCTATTGTTAGAATAACAATTCCATATATATATACAGTGCCTTCCAAAAATATTCACCCCCTTGACGTTTTACCTATTTTGTTACATTACAGCCTTAAGTTCAATGTTTTGTTGATCTGAATTTTAAGTGATGGATAAGAACACAATAGTCTAAGTTGGTGAAGTGAAATGAGAAAAATATATACATAAAGCTATTTTTTAGAAATAGAAAACAGAAAATTGGCATGTGCGTATGTATTCACCCACTTTGTTATGAAGCCCATAAAAAGCTCTGGTGCAACCAACTACCTTCAGAAGTCACATAATTAGTGAAATGATGTCCACCTGTGTGCAATCTAAGTGTCACATGATCTGTCATAACATATACACACCTTTTTTGAAAGGCCCCAGAGGCTGCAACACCTAAGCAAGAGGCACCACTAACCAAACACTGCCACGAAGACCGAGGAACTCTCCAAGCAAGTAAGGAACAATGTTGTTGAGAAGTACAAGTCAGGGTTAGGTTATAAAAAAATATCCAAATCTTTGATGATCCCCAGGAGCACCATCAAATCTATCATAACCAAATGGAAATAACATGGCACAACAGCAAACCTGCCAAGAGACAGCGCCCACCAAAACTCACGGACCAGACAAGGAGGGCATTAATCAGAGAGGTAGCACAGTGACCTAAGGTAACCCTGGAGTAGCTGCAGAGTTCCACAGCAGAGACTAGAGTATCTGTACATAGGACGACAATAAGCCGTACGCTCCATAGAGTTGGGCTTTATGGCAGAGTGGCCAGAAGAAAACCGTTACCAATCAAAAAACAAAATGGCACGTTTTGAGTTTGCGAAAAGTTATGTGGGATACTCCTAAAATGTAGGAGGAAGGTGCTCTGGTCTGATGAGACTAAAATTGAACTTTTCGGCCATCAAAGAAAACGCTATGTCTCCGGCAAACCCAACACATCACTTCACGCAAAAAACACCATCCCCACAGTCAATCATGGTGGTGGCAGCATCATGCCGTGGGGATGTTTTTCAGCAGCTGGCACTGGGAAACTGGTCAGAGTTGAGGGAAAGATGGATGGTGCTAAATACAGGGATATTCTTGAGCAAAACCTGTCCCACTCTGTGCGTGATTTGAGGCTAGGACGGAGGTTCACCTTCCAGCAGGACAATGACCCCAAACACACTGCTAAAGCAACACTTGAGTGGTTTAAGGGGAAACATGTAAATGTGTTGGAATGGCCTAGTCAAAGCCCATACCTCAATCCAATAGAAAGACTTAAAGATTGCTGTTCACAAGCGCAAACATCCAACTTGAAGGAGCTGGAGCAGTTTTGCAAGGAGGAATGGGTAAAAATCCCAGTGGTAAGATGTGGCAAGCTCATAGAGACTTATCCAAAGCGATAAAAAAAAAAAAAACATCTTCAAAGTTGTGGGCATGTTCTGTAAATTAAATGACGCCAATCCTCAAACAATCCATGTGAATACTTTTGCAAGGCACTGTACTTCTGAATATCTTTAGTAAATGTAAATGGGTTGTAGTTAATGGTGAAACATTCTTGAAAATTAGTTACAGCAGTTTTGAAACCTAAAAAGTATCTTCTTCAAGTGTCCAATCACTGGCTGCATCAGCTGGTGTTGAACTAACATATTAGTATGCTAAACGTGCATGTTGTTCATAGGTTTCAAATTGCATGTTTTAAATATTTCAGTTTATTAACACTTAAACAATTAATGTGCCTGTACCAAATCTATAATCCCATAAAACAAGACTGTCTTTTCTGTTATTTTGATTTAAGCAGAATCCCATGGGTTTTTTGAAAACTCTGTAACTCCTCCTTGAAGAACGTTCAGTTGGTCCTTTAAAAAAGTGTCTCTCAGCTGCTGCCTTCTAATGCTCTTGGGTACTTACTTTGATATCCAAAATATTTTTAACAGGGTGATACTATATGTGGCATATTTACATTTTTATCTTTTCGTTCTAAGGACTAGTAGATAAGCCCCAGGACTATTGAGCTTCATCCTCTATAAGACATATCACTTTCTCCAACCATTTGCTATATTTTAGGGTCAATATTCAGGCTGTACTTTATTTTTCTACAGTGCCAAACTGAGAAAAAACATTTAAAGGACAACTGGAATTATTCTCTACTATATTTTGTATAAATACTCTGGTGATTTTTTTTTGTTTTGACATATTTGCTTTGTCAGTCATATTAGCCAGTATAGGGGCTGCCATCGATCCCTACCCCCACATATTCCTACTCACTGAGATTCATCTTTTTTAGCTCCAAAGATATTACCTTTCGGGGCAGAGCCACCCACAGCTAGGCAAGGTCCACCTACAAAATAACTGGGGGAACCCTCAGTCAGTTGTTAGTACAGCACACAAGACTTTTACAATAAAAACTAATTATATTTACATAATCCAGATTAATATAGATTTCTAGGAGCAAAACTATATATAATACAGTTTATATATTATGTACCTGTTATATACATGTATGTGTGTGTGTGTGTATATATATATATATATGTGTATATATATATATATATATATATATATATATATATATATATATATATATATATATATATACTAGAATATCGCCCGGCAAAAAATTACGGCAATGAAATTGTAAGTGAGCTAAGGGTGTTTGGTGTATATTATGTGGCTGAGGTAGCGTCGTTCGTTTTCTATGTCGTGCGAGTTTTAGCTAATATTAGTTTTCTATGTCGTGCAAGTTTTTCTGAATATCCGTAGCTGTTTTGCGTGTTTATGGAAGTGTTTTGCGTGTTTAGGGACCTGTAGCCTCGTTTTCGTTTTGTTAGACGCCCATTTTTTCTCTCGCTTAGAGAATTTTTTAGTGTCTAAACTGCTTTAATTTCATTTAAATTGAGGTGTAACTTTAGTTTTCGAGGTCCTGGATGCTCCCTCTTGCTGTAGGTAAGCTTTTTATGTATATGTTGTGTGTATTTGTTGGATTTTTTATGTTTTTATGTGCACATGTTGCGACCGTTTTTTGCGAGGTTGTAATGTGTGGTAAGGTGTCTCGTATTTTATTTGCGTTAATACGTAAAGTTTGCGAGGGTCGCAGTTGCTGGCAAGGATCGCCGGAGGCGCTCCTTGCCAGCAACTGCGACCCTCGCTTGGCGAGGGCCGCAGGTTCGCTACGTGAGCCCGCAAGCGTGAGCAACGGCTCGTATGCTCACAACTATATATGTGATATATATATATATATATATATATATATATATCTACACACACACACATTATGTAAGTATAGTTCATTTTTATTAATCAAAGAGTTTTGTGTGCTGTACAATAATAAGTATTGTTATACTTTATTTATTTAATAAAGTGATGCTGTTGTCTGTAAGGCTCCTTCCAGTCATGTTATTGTTCTGTGCTCAGTGCAGTGATCCCTTGATAAAAATAAAATGTAACTCTTAGCACATCTATCTGTGCAGGCATGGAATACTGTTACTCACCTAAAACGCAAAGCTATGGGTGAACTGGTCAGTGCAGTGTAACCCAAGTCCAGGGGATGCTGTGCTATCAATCATAGCCTTCCCCCATAGAGCCTCACACAACATGCATAGACTCAACCCTGTATTTATTACTCATACAACAGCCCATGGGCAAGATAGACTTAAAACTTAAGATTTCTTTGCTGTTATTCATGTAATTGAAAAATATAGATAATTTAAACATACAATCTTGTTTCAATCTTTCACACCATGGAGAGCACTTACAATGAGTTCACTGTTTAATGTAAACTACAGTATACAATAGAGTATTACAGTTGCCTAATTTACCCAGCATACTACATTCCATCTTATGATAACAGACTGCTTCATGGATAGAATGAAGTCAAATTTCTGACACTCCCCTATAAAGCCCTCAACAAATGCACACACTCCTACATATATCTGAACTCAAAATACTCCCCAAACTGTCTTCCTGCTCTGCCCATGATCTATTTCTCTCTTCAGCCATCAATCCCCCTTCAAGCCTTCTCTAGAGCTGCCCCACCCTTTTTAATTCTAGTCGACTCTCCTTCTTGTTATGGTGAAGGGGCTTGTATACCATGTAGGGACGCCCAAGATGGGCAGGTCATTGCAGAAAAGTCAGACAAATCACAGTCCACTGGAGAAGTAACTGGCAACCCAATCCAATATCTTTATCAAGAAAACCTTATGGATAAGCACAACCAGACACAAGATGTGCCCCTGAGTTAGGCGGTTCATAGGGTCACAGAGAATCGGACACTACTGGGCGCCTAAACAAACACTCTTCACTGTCTCACACGTTCTCTGAAAGCACATCTATCCAGAGAAGCCTACCATCTTGTTCCCTAATATTACTTATTCAAACAAAGCTGTGAATGTCTCCTGTACATGGATCCTGCTGCAATACCTACAAGCAATCCCATCATGTTTTGCCTTGAATACCCTTAACCCTCTTAGACTGTAAGCTCTTAAAGGAGCAGGGCCCTTAAAAAGTTTTTTTTTTTAACTAGTATGTTGGCTTTTATTATGTTTATCATATGTATTCACTGTATCCCTGTACTTAGTTCTGCGAAATAATTAATAAAATAACTTATCAGTTTGCAATATTTATAAATTAGAACATCCGTCTATTATAGTCACAACTTTTAATTTATGTATGTTTTACTTTTTTTATTGATTGTAACATTTACATTTGCATTATAATCCTGTTTAATAAAAATATATTTAAAATGGCAAAATTAAACAGTATTTGGTGGCAAATAATTATTACAAAATTAGCATAACTTGTCCTCCCAAGGAATAAGTGAAGAAACCATTGCTGTTTTAACCTACTGTAATACTGTGGTGTTTGTCCTTAAACAGCTGATTGCCATACTAATCCTATTACATAAATGTAGGACTATAGATCATTAATTTTTAAGCCTGTTCACCTTTGCACACCCAGAGGGGCCTCGGCCCATTAAAAATAACGGAGCAGTTTTCAATAGCAGTGAATGATGGATCCCATTTGTACATTCATCATGGATCTGGAATGGTTCCAGGCCATGTGGTCCTTGCATGCTAGGGCAGGACCTGGTGATTAAACGCGTTTCCTGCATTCAGTTTCACTTGTGTTCTTCTGTACTTTGAAGAATGAAACGTTAAAACTTTGTTGTTTTTTTGTAACTAAGGCAAGGGCAGCAATTTAAATGTGATTAAATGCTGAAGAATTAATTAGGCAGAGTGAAGGCATAATGGAGTTTAAATAATTGTAGTATGTTTTAAAGAGTATGAATGTGTTCCCTACTACTGTAGCTGTATGTGCTAGAATTGTTAGCCTAATTTAAGTTATATATTTATTATACAGGGGCCCAGTGCTGTATAATTTTACATTTTTGTTTTGCATTTAACTTTTTCTGTAGTGTGCCACGGCCCCCGTGGCCACCCCCTGTGCCTCTTTGGTTGCACACATACCCCCTCAATCTGAAATTGATGTGTTGATATAAAAGCATTTCTACTGAAGCTCTAAGAGGTGACACTGTGGAGCAGTTCAGCATGCTAGGGATGTGTATCAGCGAAGAAGAGATCAAGGGCTGCAAAGTGTCAGCAAAGTACAGGGGGATGGATTCGGTGAGGGAGGAAGAAAGGAGATAGGGATGGGTATGGGTGCTATGTGAGGTGGGTGCTGAGAGGGGTTGGGTGCTGTGTGTGGATAGATGCTGAGAGGGGATGGCTGCTGACAAGGACTAGGTGGGGATGAATGCTAAGAGGGGTGGGTGTTGAGTTGAGGTGATGTGTATATATATATATATATATATATATATATATATATATATATATATATTGGTTGGAAAGGGGTTTGAGAGGTGGAGCAGCAATGGAGGGGGGTTAAGGATGAGGAGGGGGGCTGAGGAGGAAGGTTGAGAATGAGGAGGGAGGTTGAGAATGAGGAGGGGGTTGAGGAGGGAGGTTGAGAATGAGAAGGGGGGTTGAGGAGGGAGGTTGAGAATGAGGAGGGGGGAAGAGACACGGGGAAGGGAGAGGGGGGAAGAGACACAGGGAAGAGAGAGGGGGAAGAGACACAGGGAAGGGAGGGGGGGAAGAGACACAGGGAAGGGAGGGGGGGGAGAGACACAGGGAAGGGAGAGGGATGAAGAAACACAGGGGAGGGAGAAGAGACACAGGGAGAGAGAGGGGGGACACAAGAAAAGGGAACACAAGAGGGACACAGGGGGCAGCACAATTCCCACCCTCGGCTTATACTCGAGTCCCAGTATTTTGTGGTAAAATAGGTGCCTCGGCTTATACTAGGGTCGCCTTATACTCAAGTATACACTGTATATATATATTTTTGTTTTCTTATCTCCATTTTATAAAGCATAGAAATCCACATGCTACTAGTTAAAATTGTATGTAAATGGTTTGCTATGAAAATTACCATTATTACCAATATTTAATAAAAATTAGAGATGGTGGCCCAATCTGAAAATCCTGGCGAGGTGATGCTTGTTATTTTCCATATAGCGATACTATAATGCTACACTCAGACACCTAATGGGGAGGGGGAAGAAACAGATCTTCTAGAGTGTGTACACTAGAGTTCAAATAAAGGTTTTGAAAGTGACATTGATTTTATTTCTTTGTGATCTTATTACTAGTTTTGTTACTAATCAGTTATTAAATAAATAAAAAACTAAACACTGATATATGACCACTACATATACTTTAAATATAATGATTTTAGAGGGGACGTGGCTAAGCTGCTGAAGAGGGAAGACGTACTCGGTTAGAGCTCCAGCCAAGGCCTAAGTCAATCTGGGGTAATCAACCCCTATAACAGACCTAATCAATTAAATGTCTATACCCCTACACTCAGTAGATCAAGGGGAACACAAAGATCCCAAAATTGCCAAACAAAGAAAAAGAAGAGAAACCGCGCTATACCGCAAAAGCAGTCTGACCTCACCTGACACCAAGCTGCAGGGCCCGATCCGAGCGCGGAGACCTGCGGTCCCAGGGAGGTACTGAGTAGTCTGCAGGCCTGTAGAGAGGAGGGGGCGACGACCCACATCTCCCCAGGGGACCCCCCCAGCAGCACCGGAGCGGCCACATGCAGAGCCAGCCAGGCCTATAACTGGCCACGAGAGACGCTGTCCTCCAGGGAAGTGAAGGCCCAGGGGCCCCTGGGCCTGAAAACGGAACAAGACAGCACCATCTGGGGCACTTCGGAGAAGCCAGGTCAGTGGGGGCAGCCAGGGCAGAGGCTGCAAACGGGTCTGAGGCCTAAAGATCGGGTGGCAGCCATCTTAGAGCCCCATGAGGCAGCGGCCATTTTGGATCATCATAGATCAGCATAAGGACAGAAACCTAAGCCCTGTAAGTACCCCACACTCACAACAACCCCCCCCCCCCCCCCCAAACATACAGGGGCGACAGATCCCAGCAGGGGGGAGATCAGGGCAACAAAGAGACCTCTACCACTCAGCACAAGAGGAGAGAGGGGCACAGAAGAAGGCCTTAGGGAGCTAATCTACCTCCTCAGCCCTTGATAAGCTACCATTATCACCCCACATAATCTAGCACAAAGTAGGGAAAACCTACATACCTTACCACCTTGAAAAAAAGCCTGATTCATGCAAGGCAGCTCAAAGCCACTTAAGGCCCAAAAATACAGTTTTTACAATTCCACCTGCTCCACACTACCAGGGAATTTCTGCAACAACGTTGCAGTATACAATCCAAAGCAGCACACTTCTGCAGGCTTTATAACTCTCATCATCCCATTATAACCTGGGAAACGGAATACTCTGGACTTATTTTACAAATTGGCCCATAAAGGCCCCGAAACTAAACGGACTATAATAGCAACAACAAACACGGCGGTCATCCCAAACCCGCCAATAATATAAAATAAGGAGGATCTCACCTAGACTTCCACCACTAGATTCTAATATCAAGGAATCAAGTGACACACACACAACAATGTGAAACATGAAAGTCACCATTTGCCTACTAGAGCTGATGCCTATTTAATAACTCACGCATCTTTGACAATGCAACACCTATAACTGCAGGAAAAAAAAAAAAAAAAAGAGGAACCTGGGCTACCCCACGAACATTAAACTACAATACGTCACCAAAACTGGAAACCCCGTCAAGTTCAGATCCTTAGCTCCAGGAAACATTCAACATGGGGAAATCTAGGAAAAGCGGCCCCTCAAGGAGTATCTCTGATCATTTCACAAAACAAACAGCTGGCTTCCAACGGGGGCACAGCCCTGCACCAACCTCACCCTCAGGCTCAGAAGGGGACAGAGACTCAGAGGTCGCCTATCCAAATGTGAATGTGTCCGACTTCTCAATGGCCAAATTTGACATGCTATTACAATCACGGCTATCTGCGGCCATAAAATATTTTAAACAAGAAATACAGGAACTGGGCGCACGGACCAGTAAACTTGAAACAATCGCAGATCAACTTATTGTAAGCCAAGCTGAAGACAGAATAGACATATCTGCCAACACTGGGCATCTCAAGGATCTGGAACTAAAGCTATAGGACCTTGAAAATAGGAGCAGGCGACATAATATACGCCTGAGGGGGATACCTACCGCTGTTATGTACCTGGTAAATTACACGAAAGCGGTGGTATCTACCATACTCCCGACCCTCACCCAAGAACCTTGGGACATAGAAAGGGCACACCGAGCCCTGGGAGGCCCAACAACTCCTAACTTGCCAAAAGACGTGGTGGTACGCTTCCTACGGCAGCAGACTAGAGATTCAGTACTTCAGGCCGCCAGGAAAGCCTAGGCCATCTTAGGCCCAGACGGAGCGGAAATCCAGATCTATGCAGACTTGACCCCATCGGCCCTATATAAAACGACGACAGATGAAACCGATCCTACAAACCCTGACGTCGCACCAAATAAAATATAGATGGGGGTTCCCCTTCAGCCTCACCTTTCAGGTGGGCACAAAAACACACACAGTGCGCTCAATGGAGGAAGGAAGGGATACTCTTCACCGTTTAAGACTCCTGAAGGAGGGGGAACTACTTAGCCCCCAAGGGGCTATTGAAGCCCAAAGGCCTGCAAGAGAATGGACTGAAGTAGCCCAACCTAAACGTCAAAGATCACAGAAACAAGGGAGAGAGACGCCCGACCTCGATCCCAAGGCAGGCCTGTCATCATCCTAGACGGTCTACATCTGGAGACATCACCCTCCACATGGCACAAATTGCCTCAGGACAAAATGAAACAAAAAGACCCAAACTACTCTGACAAGAAAGGCCCATTCTGGGAGATTATAGCGAACTTTGCCACTGACTAAAAGTTGGCACAAATAGTCAAGAACTGACAAAGTCTAGACGACATTTACCCAAACAGGGGCAGAAAGGGTCCCTAGAGGATTGCACACAGGAAGGAAGATAATCCCAGAGACTATACCAGCATTCTTAAGGGAAGACCACCCTTAACTAGTTTAGACCGACTGGTTTCCATCCGGGCATTCCAACTTCCCTGTTGATAATTGTTTAAGTTTACTACAATCAGGTGTTAGAACTGTTAAAGATGCTTAACCCTATGTTTACCTAATGTCTTCAATTAATGCAATGTTTTATTGTATTGTTCTACATTTTTAGGCAATTCAGCTCTAGGGCAATGACCCTGGACATTCCCACCAATATTTGTAAACAAAGGCTTTATGCCTTCCTCCCCCTATTATTATTTTTCTCTTATTTACACTACCGATGCAAAGGAGGTTATGATATACCAAATACCACACTAACTATTTATACTCTTCTTACTTCCCTCCTAGCAGCTGAGAACAACCATCGATCCACCTGATACACCAACCACCTACCAAAAGACAAAACCCCATCTTTACCCGCAAAGATCCGGCTCACCCCACAAACAAGACTAGGCAAAGAGAGCTACCCTGGACCCCTGGCCTCCTCCCATCCGGGCGGTGAGTATAGTACTCTGGGAAGCCTGACTACAGAAGTAAAATGTGATACCACACTATGACTGACACGGAAATAACATTTATCACGCATAATGTAAGAGGGTTTGACTCGCAATTTAAAAGACGGAAGGCCTTTAATACTTATAAACAATACCACCCCTCAGTACTCTTCCTACAAGAGACGCACTTTGTCAGAAACAAGATCCCTAAATATTTATCCAATCTCTATCCAACCTTCTTTGCCACTAGCCATTCCACAAAAAGGGCAGGAGCCGCAATCCTGCTGCACAAAGACCTCCCCTTCATCTTAGACCATAAAAAAATAGACCAAGACGGCCACTTTGTGCTCCTTACAGGTTCCCTATTCGGGAAGAAAGTTACTTTAATCTCACTATATGCCCCCACTCTTATGCCACAGAAAATTTTCATACGGTTACTGCAGTATATTAAATCTCATGATCTCGGGAAAATAATACTAGGAGGGGATCTAAATTCAGTCTTATCACCATTGGACAGATCAGGAAAGGGACGGAGCAGTCAACTCACTAAAAAACAATCCCAAATTCTAGCTTTATTGGAAGAACTCCACCTGATAGACCTCTGGAGGGAAAAGCACACAGAGGGGAAAGGGAATATTCATTCTACTCCCCAGTACACAAGACATACTCTAGAATAGATGCATTTTATACATATTCCTCCCTACTAGACAACGTAGTGAACTCGGGAATCCATCCGTGCCCCTGGTCAGATCACTCCATAGTAAGTTGTACAATAGATTTTGGCTTTGCATTTAAAACCCCATACTCATGGCGACTCAACGAGATGCTCATGTCAATGCCTCATTTTAGGGATCACATAGCGTCTGACATAGAACTTTATTTCTCCACAAACCTATCGACAGAGGTGGACTTAGGTTGGGTCTGGGCAGCCCATAAAGCATTCATTAGGGGCACATGCATCAAGCTTGCAGCAAAATACAAAAAAAAACAAAAAGCCAGAGAAAGATGGTTGCATGCACACCTAATGGACCTAGAAAAGCTCAACCAAAAATCTCCAACATCAGAAAACCGCACCAAAATAGACAAAATAAGGGCTGAACTAGACCTAATCCTCTCGGAGCAAGTAGAGAAAGCCATGGACAGGCCATCGATATTATACCAAAGCCAACAAACCCAGTGCCATGCTCGCTAGGAAACTAAGACAGCCCACAGGAGGGATAACCTCCAGCCCTGCGCATATACAAAAAGAATTCACAATGTTTTTTCAAAATCTATACTCATCCCCCAATCCCCCTATGGATAACCATATAAACCAATTTCTAGGATCGATAGATCTCTAAATGATGTCCCCCCAACAGATGGACCATGTCAAAGCTCCAGTCACAATAGAAGAAGTTATTGAAACGATCAAATCTTTAAAGTCAGGTAAAGCCCCGGGGCCGGATGGATTCACAAATCTATACTACAAAACATTTGCAGAACTATTAGCACCACACATGACAACACTATTCAATAATATGCTAAAGGGACACAGTATCCAAGCTAATATGGTATTCTTTCAAAAGCAAGGGAAAGACCCCCTTCAGGTGCAGAACTATAGACCAATCTCCCTCCTGAATGGGGATATCAAAGTCCTGGCCAAACTTATGTCCAACAGAATCAACACATTTCTTCCCAGACTGATCCATAAGGATCAGGTGGGGTTTGTCCCGCACAGACAGGCAGGGGACAATGTCAGGAGATTATTAAATTTAATACATATATCTCAGCAACATAGAACCCCCATGTGTCTCCTAGCATTGGACCTAGAGAAGGCCTTCGACTCAATAGAATGGAAGTACCTCTGGGCAGTCCTCAGGAAATTTGGATTCCCAGAACAATTTATTAACCTCCTGAAAATATACTATGACAAACCTCAAGCCAGCCTCAAATTAGCAGGAGATAACCCCTCCATAATTAAGATTGAAAAGGGAACCAGACAAGGATGCCCCCTCTCCCCCCTGCTCTTCGCGCTAGCAATAGAACCTCTAGCCCAAATGATTAGATCTAATGCGAAGATAGAGGGGGTTATAGTGGGCATGCACCACATGAAAAGCTGTTTTTTTGCAGATGTTTTGCTCTGCTCCCTAACGAACCCGACTACATCTGTCCCAGCCCTGATATCCCTCCTAGAACAATTTGGAAGAATATCCGGTCTTAGGATTAACTCGGACAAAACTGAGGCATTAGGCTGCTCCCTCCCAACCCACACTCAGAACTTTTTAAAACAAAATGTCAACTTTACATGGCCAAAGTCAGCAATCAAATACCTGGGAGTTTATATCACCAACTCTATATAGACTCAATGTACAAAGCCAACTATCCTCCCATATTCAGGGATTTACACACTGAACTTTCAACATGGACTAAAGGTGGCCTTTCTTGGCTGGGTCGCATTAATGCGATCAAGATGAATCTATTGCCCCGGCTTCTGTACCTCTTTAGAACCATCCCAATTCCAATCCCGCAAAAAAATTGGAAATTTGCCAAAAACAGATCTTTAACTTTATCTGGGAGCACAAACGCCATAGAATCTCAAAAACAGAAATGCACAAAGGCAAACGTATGGGGGGATTAGCATGCCCAAATCTTCACATCTATTTTAAAGCCGCCCAGCTAGCATTCATACCTTTAGCTCATTCAACACAGCATCAACCATTATGGATGTTTATCGAAAACAGGGCAATGACACCTTATACATGGGCCAATATCCTCTGGCTGCCTGAGGTTCCAGATAACCTGAGGGAAATAGACAACCCCTTCATAAAACTTTCCCTAGAAACGTGGCGTTGGGCAGCTAAAACACGACACCTCTCAGCAACACCCTCCACATTGACTGCATTGGCCCCCCATCCAAGATTCGCCCCAACGCTCACCCAAGAATCACTTTTTTGGTGGCAAACAAGGGGATTTTTGCGCCTGGGTTCATGGTTCCAAGATAATAAAATTAAACATCCAGAAAATATAATAAATTCTCTGAACATACCACCCAAAGAATACTTTAACTTCAAAAAACTTCTATTTCTTGTGCACTCAATAAAACGGGAATTTGGACCCCCCAAAACAAACTGGTTGATTAAACTCTGCGAGTCGCTCCCTCTGTGTAAAGGTATGATTAGTCTACTATACCAGGAACTCCTTCACAACAAACAGACCAGGAAACCTGCATATGTTTCAGCATGGGAACAAGACCTGGGGCACGAAAGAGATGAGGGCGCGTGGACCTCCACATGGGCCAATTTATCTAAAGGCGCACTTAACTTCAGTTTGCTGGAAACATCACTTAAGGTTCTCCATAGAACATACATAACTCCAGTCAGGCAACATAAATGGAACACCAAAGTAAGCCCCAGGTGTTTTAGAGGCTGCCAGGAATCAGGCTCCTTTATTCACATTTGGTGGATGTGCCCTGTGGCAAAAGCCATGTGGGAGGAGGTCTTTGACCTGGTATCCACGATAACCCATACCCACATTGACAGAGACCTAGAGATCGCACTTTTAGGGACCAGATGCCCCCTCCTCTCCAGGCCCCAAAATGTACTACTACAATTTATGATGCTGGCGGCCAAAAGCCACTTAGCAAAACAATGGAAAAGCAACACCCTCAGTCTTCAGGCCATAATTAACAAACTTAACTTTATAGCCACCAACGAACGATTATCACATTTATTAGCTGACGCAATGCCCACATTTCTTGATACATGGAGCCCTTGGCTACACTCCCACCTTAGCTTAAGGGGACTAATGACAACTGACACTGTGACTGAGGCTTTCCCGGATGGGGGGAGGACCGTGGCGTCTAGAACTTAGCGAGCCCATCCTGCGGGGCAAGATCAGGTAAGGTGGCAGCGTGGATCGAGTGCAAGATACCAGGTATAATTAATACCCCCCCTTATTCCCCCCCCCTCATATCTTCCCTATACCCAATTAAGTAATCCAGACCCCACCTTATTATCCCCCCTCCCCCCTATAACAAGAATAATATCCCGACCCTCTAAAGGGAAGGGAATTCATGATACTTAATTTACAACAATTAATGACTAAGGAAGATGTACCCAAATCCACAATAAATCTAAAAAAAATCCATATTAGGCAGATGAAAAAGCACTCCACATAAACAACGCACAGCACTCTGGAAATAAGACTTAACGTTACTAGACAAATAATGTAAACCACACTGCATTTTGTTATGTACTGTTTGATGCATGCTATATATGCCTAATAAAAACTTGATTGAGAAAAAAAATATAATGAATTTATTATTAAATTTAAAACAAACAATTTCCTGATTTCACCAGACATACAGGCCCCTATTCAATTGAGCTTTTGTTGTTTACGGAAGCCCGTAATGTAGCCCCTAAACTAATTTGCTATTCAATTGTCGTCTTTTTGCGAGCCGCAAAAAATCTACGGGTTACAGGCTGAAAATCCCTGCAGTTGTCAAAATTGTAACTTACAACCCATCACAGCCTTTGATCTTTGAAGCTGTCGAAAGTTGCAATCGCTAAAATCGTAAATCGCTATTCAATTGCTACAATTCCTCAAGCCTGCAATTGTTCTCTGACCCATAAATGGCAAATGTAGAAGAAAATCATACGGGTATTAGATGGGACCTGCAAATGGGGTTAAACACCTGATCATAGCACTGATTTAGATTTTGTGTAAACTCAAGTTAAAGGCTTGGATGATAATACATACTCAATCATAGTGGCAGTTTTAAAACGTTTAAGTATAATTTTTTTCAACATAATATATTATTATAGGCACTGTAGATGGCATACATAGATACATATTTATTGAAAGCTTACTTTTAAAATATGTAGTAGACAAGAGAGTCAGATTTACATCTGAGGCACCCTAGGCAAGAGCCCCTAGGTTCCTCTCCACTATACACGCATATGTAATAATAATATTTTTGTTAAATGGGCTGGACAAATGCTGTCGGCAGTCTATATATATATGCCACAAAATGAGTAAACGTAGTAATGACAGTGCTCCCAACATGCCATGTGAAAGAGAGGAAGTATCTTGATAAGCAACATAATTCAGCCAATCACAAAAATGTAGCACCCCTAAGAGGCAGGCACCCCTAGGCACATGCTTACTCTGCCTTATGGTAAACCGAGACAAGGTAAAAGGATCTTTTCACACTCTATACAGCACTTGAAAACATGTATAGATGGAACCCATGTCAACTAAGGTCAGTTGTCTAACTTTCTAATATCATTAAGTTGTGTAGGTGTAGGTAGCTAGCTACTAAAAGTAGTCATACAGGATGACAACATGCTATTTGCTATTCAATTGGAGTTTTTTGCGAGCCACAAACGGCCTACATGTTACGGGCTTGAAATTTCTGTGGTTGTTACAACAGTAACTTACACCCAATCTTAGTTTTTGATCTTTCATGTCCGCAATGGTTACAATCACTAAAATCGCAATTAAATTGCTACAATTTCCTAAGCCCGCAAATGTTTTCACACCCGTAAAGGGCAAATGTACGAGAAAATCCTACGAGCACTTGAGAGGACTCGCAAAGGGGTTAAAGACGCTAAACGCTCATTGATTTGATGTTTAACCTCCATGTTTTACTGACATCATGATAACAGTCTAATTTACTGTTGACTATTTCCAAATCGAGAGTTATGGCCTTGCTTAACTGATCATGATCACGCTCTGAAATGCTACTTATGATTCTATGGTTTACGGTTTTGGCTTTTGGCCAGTAGATTGCCTTCGACGCCCATCGCAAGTCTCTCCCCCCTCTACCTCTCCCATCCTCTACTTGACGGGAAGCACTCATCGCAAGGCTCCCCCCCTCTCTACATCCTCTCATCTGTGTCTCTTTCCCCCTCTCCCCCCTGTGTCTCTACCCCCCTTCTCCCTACCCTGTGTCTCTATCCCCCTTCTCCCTCCCTTGTGTCTCTATCCCCCCTTCTCCCTCTCCTCTGTCTCTATCCCCCTTTTCAGTGTCTCTATCCCCCTCCTCCCTTCCCCTCTCTCCAATTACCTCCCTTTCCCCTTTCTCCTCTCTCTTCTCTTCTTACTCTGATCCGAGGAGTTCCTGCTGCTGTTCCTTCCCCTGCAGTGCTTTTTTCTGCCTCTAACTGGACCAGCATATGCTAATGATGTGACGGGCATGTGTCATTAACATATGCCGGTTCCGTTCACAGCAAGAAGATGGCAGATGAGATTTAATACGAATAAATGTAAGGTTATGCATCTGGGAAGGAAAAATAGCCATGCAATTTATAATCTTAATGGAGCAAATCTAGGTGTATCAGATATTGAAAGGGATTTGGGAGTGCTTGTGGACAACCACCTAGGTAACAGTGCTCAAAGCCAAGCAGCAGCTGCAAAGGCAAATAAAATATTAGCATGTATTAGGAAGGGTATAGAAGCCAGGGAAGCAAATATAATTCTGCTACTATACAAATCTCTAGTACGCCCTCATTTGGAATATGGAGTACAATTTTGGGCACCACTTCATAAAAAGGACATTTTAGAGCTGGAAAAGGTACAGAGAAGGGCAACCAAACTAATAAGGGGAATGGAGGGGCTAAGTTATGAAGAAAGACTAACCAAATTAAACTTATTTTCTCTAGAAAAAAGGCGTCTAAGAGGAGATATGATTACCTTATATAAATACATCCAAGGTCAGTATAAAGATTTGTTGGGGGAGCTTTTTGTGCCAAGAGGTTTTCAACTGACAAGAGGACATCCCTTGAGGTTAGAAGTAAAAAGATTCCACCTCAAAGAAAGAAAAGGGTTCTTCACAGTAAGGGTGGTTAATCTGTGGAATTCTCTACCAGAGGAGGTGGTGACAGCGGATTCGATAGATAACTTTAAAAGGGGACTAGATTTATTTCTAATTAAAAAGGGAATTCAGGGTTATAAAGGATAATTAGAGAGACAGTAATGATCCACATTTTTAAAATTTCCCCTTTAGACAATTGACTAAGTCTCGCTTGTGTTTTTTTTTTTCTATTTGCCTTCCTCTGGACTAATTAATAATAATAAAAAAACAAAAAAAACAAACAAAAAAAAAACATTAAATAATTGATTAATAATTAATTAACAACTAATGAATTAATAGTTAATCCGCATATTGCAGATCAAAGGAGATCTTAAAAGGTTGAACTTGATGGACTGAAAGTATTTTTTCAACCTTAAATACTATGTAACTATGTAACTATGCTCTGCAGGGGAGAGAACAACTCGGATCAGAGTAAGAAGAGAGGATAGAGGAGTAAGGGAATAGGGAGGTAATTGGACACGGGAAAAGGGAGGAGGAGGATAAGGGGGGAAAGAGGAGGATAAGGAGGGAGGAGAAGGAAGTGGGCCCCACAACATTTGCGTGACCAACATCTAAGCGTTCCAAACATATGTGTTATAATTATGACGTTTGAGGTAGCCGTGAGTGTCCAGTAATCCAGATGAATAATCAGAGTATTGCAGTATATAGTGATACCTTCATTCTCAAGTCCAGAGGAAACAGCAGATAGCAAGTCATAATATTTATTAATATGTTTGTCAAATAAAAAAGGTATCACTATACAGGGCAATCAAGATAAAAGATGTATAATAGTTTTAGATACGTGTATGTCTCTTTAATATAGAATTTTATAGCAACGGTATCATTTTAATATTATGATATCATAGCTTTAAAATGATAGAGATATTAGGTACATATTTCATTAAAAACACTGGACACACTAATGGGAAATATATGTCTAACGAGCGAATTGCCCATCAAAGAATTATGTCAATCAAATTTGAAACCATGGCAATGCTGTTTGCCACACAATGTAAGGCTTTTGCTCCTCTGAGGACCTTTGGCGCTCATCACGAAAACAGATATATAAGTTCAGTGTAAAATTATTTTTTTTTTTAGTACAGTGAATTAATAAATTAATATACTTTACCTATTTATATTTAATATGCAGCAATCAATATCCTGAAGAGCTAAGAATTTCTTTGGATTTTCCTGCATCAGAAAATGTACAGTTAAACTGTTGATTACCTGAGAAAGTGTCAGCAATGTGCCAAGTGTGCAGTGTCAATAGTCTGCGTGCGCGAGGCCAACCCGTTTGTGTAGGCGGGTAAAGCTCCATTTAAGAATCGTAATGTTATTATTTGCAAATTAGTGTTGTAAAATGGCATCTTTTTTCTATGTGTTACTTGACTCGTGAGCATTTGCCGTCCGCTGTAATGGTATATTTTGTATCTCCTACGTTCCTGGCTAACTCGTACGTCCCTGGCGGTAATTTGCGCCCCTCTGTGTCCTTTAGCCTAGTTTAAAAAAAATTCGTCCGCCATTTTTTTTCTCGTTCCGAAAACTCAGCAAATTCGCTTTAAATTTGCGTGCAACCTCACTCTCAGGCGTCCTGGCGTTCCTGTGCGTAAGTGGATTTTTATTTTTTTCTTCTTTGACGTGTTTTTCGATTTCTGCGGTTCGGCCGTTAAATTAGTATTTTTGGGAGGTCGTTTTTTTAGCCCCTGAGATTCTGAGGTTGTTCCTGGCTAACTCGTATGTGCCTGGTAGTGATTTGCATGCTTCGGTCTCCTTTAGCCTCGTCTTTATTTTATTTTTTCGGCTGACATTTTTTCTCACACTTAGCCGATTTTCGAGTGCCGAAACTCGATTTTTTTTTTTTTCTTGCTTTACAATTTCCGCGGTTCGGCTGTTAATGTCATATTTTTGCGAGGTCGTTTTTTTTTGCCCGCGAGATTCCACGGTCAGAATTTTTTTTCTAAGTCCCGCGTTCCTCAACTGCTTGCAGGCTAAGTCCCGCGTGTTTCAATGCCTCAACTGCGAGGCTGCTTTGCAAGTCTCGCAGGTCGATGAGTGCCTTTGATGCTCATCGCCTAAGTGCTCCAAGCTCGGTAAAAAGGCTTCTATGCATCAACGGCTTGCCTCGCAAGAGTGACGACAACTTGCAGTCTGACAACTATTATATATAATGATTTATTTTTGTTATATGATTAATAACAAATTTAATGGATTAATTTAAACTTTGAAAATACAATTATGTTATATAGTATTATATTGGTAATGGTATACAGTTCTAACGCTCTGAGAACTATTTCTGAACGCTAGAAGGTCCTTGTAAGATATAGGCAATGAGTTACCAACACCTTAACAGTCATTATTATAGCTTTAATAGTGAAGAAGGTTTCAAATGGATGCTAAAGCCCTGAAAAACACACATATTAATGTGTTATGGGTCTTTTTGTAAATTGATCATTTGCAGTTTTTTTAAATGTTGTTTTTTGATAACACACACAATGTTGTTAGAAAGCGTTAGGGCTCTGGAGGGAATCAACCTAACCCCCCTTTAATTTTCCAATTGACAGACTGCACCTTCTCTATTGGTTGATTTGTAATTACCAGGGTTGTTGGCCCCAGACTGATTGGATGCTGGTGGGAGAGTTTAACAAATCAGAATACATTTTTAAATTGGACTATGGGAGCAGGAATGGGAAATTCAAACAGTGTGGAGCTACTATACTGGAAAAAGGGACAGCCAAAGCTAGAGCAGCCAGTGTTGGCGCTGTGGGGATTGGTCGGAAGGGCAAGAGTGGGAGATTTTCAAGGTCTGCTAAAAGGATTACAAATACTCAATAAAAAAAGGCTATTTTTTAAGATACTTTTTTATTGTGTGGTGGTTCCATAATATGTGGATATACATATATAGATTTTGTAGAACTGCTACTCTAAGGCCTATATTCAATTGCAAGCCCGCAGTTTACTTCATACCGTCAGTAAGTCTGCGTGATTGACATATGCAACAGTTACAGAGCGATTCAATTGATCAAGCCCGCAGCTACCTGGCAGAAAGCCTAAACGGTAAATCATGCACCCGTAAGTAGCATTTAAGAGCAGAATCATGATCAATTAATCAAGGCCGTAAAGATGAATGACGATACTATTCTGGTCCATGTGGGTGGCCTGATATATATTAACGCCTTGATTCCCAAGATTAATAGAACACAGAAATGAAACGTAAAAACCCCCCTTGAGAGTCCTATGTGGTACTCGTAGGATTTTTTTCTACATTTGACATTTCCGGGTGTGAAAATGCAATTTGCGATTGTAACATTTACAGGCTGGAAAGATCAAATGCTTAGATGGGTTGGAGTTTTGATTTTGACAACCGCAGGGATTTTCAGCCTGTAACCCGCAAATTGTTTGCGGGTTGCTAAAAGACGCCAATTGAATAGCAATTTTGTTTACGGGCTACATTATGGGCTCCAGTAACTAACAATTGCTCAATTGAATAGGGGCCTAAATCTCTATCTTTCTACTAGACTTTGAGCAAAAGAAACAGGAAGAATTAAAGAAAGTAGGACTGGGTCATGGTTGGACAAAAAGTGGTTTGTCATTAAATGTCAGATTTTCCTTCAATAGAGGGGCATTTGAGAGACTGTCCCTCCAAAAAAAGGGAAAGTTGAGTGAAATACTTGTGGTCCTTAGCAGAAAGACACCACAGAAGTGTGTCTCAAAATGTAAAAATGATTTATTTTGATTGTCTCGCATCACCACTTCAGAGCATTTGCACTGCATCGGTCACGACCCAGAGACGAGCGGCCATGTGCACCCCTAATTCTCCTACCTTATCTTACAGCACCCAGCAATTCAATTCAGATCAGAACATCATTCATGGAGAAGCAGGAAAAATCATATGAGCCACACCATTTTTTAGTTCAGAGACAGCCTGACTGGCAACGTTATTCTTACACAAACACAAAAAGATTTCACTCACACCCCTCACTATTCCCCTCCCTTTATGAGTGGGCTATTTTTTACTGATGCACCAGAGCTTGTGGTTATTTGGTTAAGTCACTTCAGACCCAGGCCTGGGTTTTGCTGTTAGGTGAAGCATATAACGGCTATATGAGGCCAGAGACATACATCCAACATTTTTTTTTTCAATTTTATATACAGCACCAGAAGTTTGTGCTTATTATATGAACCCCCCCCCCCCCATTACCCCCCTCCCCCATCTTGGTCCTGTAACCTCTGAAGTGACTTATCATATTATGCCCTAGGGCCTACTCCGGAGTGCAAATACATTTGTTATACTTTACACTATTACCCAAATCATCCTACTAAATCAGATCACTATTGTAAAAATTATAGCATTACTAGATACTTTGGTACTTTTTTAAAGGGGCTTGGCATAAAGTAAGTCATGTCCTAGTATGTCCTAACCACAACCTGAACACTAAACATTATATAAACTATTCTTATGAGGCCTTACTCACAGGCCATGCTCTTTTGGGGATCGGATCAGAGCCTGAGGCCTAACATTACACAGGTTATTAAAGTCATAACAAAATAGTCCATGACAGAACAAAGTAGTCCTTGAGTTCTGGGCGGTGACAGTTTGATCTTCTGCCATACAAGCCCTTGCTGGTGGGGTTCAGGGCTCCAAAATCAGACTTGACAGTATCCTTTTGTCATTGTCTTTTTATATTATATATCTCAAATACTCTTTTTTAATATGTTGGGCTGGGAGACAGTTGAGCTTAATCAAAATATCCATGCATGATATTTAAAAAAATTATTTTTCCTCACTGACATCATTCATCCCAATGTGGACTGTCTATGATTGCTCTGAGTAGATCATCAGAATATATTTAATTTCATGATTGCAAATAATTTTATAATCCTGACTAACTATGACGTACTTGACCATTATTCACTCATGTTTTTCAACCCATCTCTTGTTGCTATGAGACTTTTCCACCCAAATTAATACAAATGATATATTTTTTAACTTGAAACATATTTGTTGTTGTGGAAATTATGTATAAATGATTTCATATTTTTGCTTATGTTTTATTTATTTGATTGGCTTTTTAGGGTTTTGATTTCTGCTTGTATTTTAAAGAAAATGCAGAATGTTACATCACAAAACAGGCCGGAAAATTTGGAAAAAGGTTAGAGGTTTGCAAACTTTTAAATTACATCATTCAAATGCAATCACCAAGAACCATCAATATTTTAAAGAATAAAGCTTGTTACAGACTGATTTTGGGTTTGCCATTCTGAAAGAAGCAAAAAGGGAAATAAGGAATACATATGGCTAGATACATTACAATCTAAAAAACACACATGTGAAGAATCTAAAAAAAATACATATGAAGTGAATTCAGTGTATCTACTGAGTAAGTTAATAGATTACCTGGTTAAATGACTTGGAGCCTAATTCAATTGCAAGCTCGCAGGTTACGGTATACAGGCCGTATGTCTTTGGGGTTGAGGTTTGATACAATTACGGAGCAATTCAATTGCACAAGCCGGCAACTCACCTGGTTCCATACGTAAGCAGTTCAGGGCTTGAGAATGCAAGCCCACAGTTACTGTTTAGACTGAGCCAATAGTAAATGAGACAGGCATCATGACGGCAATCAAACCTGCAGGAACCCCTGCAGGCTCCGTAAATTAAACCTTGCTGCGGAATTTAAAGATTTAAATCCCCCGCCGCGATCGGGACCCTTGCAGCAAGGGTTAGTGTAGGAACCATGCGGGGGTCCCCATCAGCATGGGGGGTTAATGTTAGGTGTCGTGGGGGTACTTTTAGTACCCCACGGCAGGGGTTAACTAGTTGTGTGCCGCGGGCCCTTTAAGGACCCACGGTGGGGGATTTTAATCTTTAAACGCAGGGGGGGTCGCGATCCATGGGGGATTTAAATGCCACGGGGGACACAATCAGGACCCCTGCAGCAATGGTTAGTGTAGGGAACGTGCAGGGTTGGGACCCCTGCAGCAAGGGGTAAAGCCAGGACCCTGTGGGGTCCCGATTTGGACTCCTGCAGCATGGGTGTTTATTTTAGGAGCTTGGAGGGGGGTTAGGAGCAGAGGGGAAGCTTAGGGCAGCATCCGTAAGGGCTTGTGGAGTGAGATGGGCCCTAGGAAACTTGTGAAGTGAGATGCGCCCTAGGATGCCTTGCTGATAATAAGGCTGCAGGAGGTGATGGAATCCCAGCTGAATTGTTAAAAAAATCCTACAAGATAATGCTGTAAAAGTGTTTCTTGCTTTATGCCAGCATATTTGGAAAAAGTCAACAATGGCCAGTAGACTGGAAATGTTTTGCCTACATCCCAAACCCAAAAAAGGCAGTTTGCTCCAATTATCGAACAACTGTACTCATTTCATATGCCAGCAAGGTAGCCTTTTAAGATCCTGTAAGATCGGCTGCAACAATATATATGGACTGAGAACTACGAGATGTGCAAGCCGGGTTTCACAGAGGAAGAGGCAGAAGAGATAAAATTGAGAATATCTGCTGGTTAACAGAAAAAGCAAGTGAGTTCAAGTAAAACATTTACCTCTGTTTCAAATGCTATTCTAAAGCCTTTGCCTTTGTCACAACAAAATGTGGCAAGTTCTTAAAGAGACAGGGACAGGATTCCCTAGAGAAGTCGCTGATGCCGGGAAAAATTGAAGGCTGACATATGTGCTGCTGTCCATATAGTCACAGAGAGTCGGACAAGACTGAATGACTAAAAAACTAAAGTATTTGTGAACTGCTTGTTTGCATAAAGATACGGCCGAAACAATTGTGGTACAAATGACTAGTACATTATTTTGGTTTTGGGGTAATAGAGTCCCTTTAAATGCTATACGGTAATAGAAAAAGTAACATTTACAAAGGAAAAACTAAAATTCAAAACTAAAAGTATGTGACCTAAAAAGGATGGGACTGCTTTTGCATCTCCCACACTGCTGAGAACTACCAGGGTTCTGCTGTTTATATTGCTAATTTAATTTGTTGAGTCAGACATGATGTCAGAAGCAAAGTAAATGTATATATAATCAAAATGTAAAACTGTGGAAACAACTGGAAATGATACACAATATGACCGAACCTGGCAATAAAGTTCTGCCAAAAATACTTAGCACTTATCTTAATGTTTCTTTTATATACAAACATATATACATACACATTATATATATATATATATATATATATATATATATATATATATATATATATATACAGAATCATGTTATTTAAATTAGTTAAAATTAACTTTTGTACATAATGAACAATGGTTGTTCAAAAAATATACAATTATATAAAGTGTTAGATTTTAAATGTAATTCTATGGTTATATTTTAGATTACCAGGGAAGTCTATTGGGACCCCCATGTTCATATTTGGTGCCATGGGAGTTCATAAGGGCTTCATGGTTATAGTATAGATGGGGATCCCCTGGCTCATAGGGGCTAGCGGGTATAAAGGGGGAATCCTGGTGGATGCCCCGGGGCCCATAGAAGGTAGTGGGTAGGATCCTGGTGCTCCTCAGGCTCATAGTAGGTGGCAGGTATTGAGGAGAGATCTCTGGGCTTACACCTGGTTCATGGGGGTAGCGGGTATTAATACCTTTATTGTGTCAGATTTGAGCAATCAAGCTTCTTCATAGCAATGGAGTTGAGGCATCCGGGCTTCTCAGATGCATGTTTGTGTCTTTACAGTGGGTTGGAAGTAACTGTGGGCTTTAATAACATTTGGTGCACTCAGAAATACTTCTGTGTCGAACTCAGCGAGATTGGATATCCTTATGGGAGGTATGTGATTTATAAAATAGTTATGGGACAGGCACATAGAGCTTACAATATTAGGGAAATTTGGAGTGCTCAGATGTTTTTTGTTGGAGGTTAGTGGTTAGTTTTAGGTGTGTGATGTAATTGGTTGGAGTTGAGTTACAAGTGCACTTCACTCTGCCTTTAATGGTATAAAGGTGGTCTGTATTTTCGAGTTTATCTTGGAATCTAGTTGAAATTCATTAAGTTATTTCATAATTTAATGCCATATGTATACTTATACATATAAATTGTGTATATGTGTTATAGATAAGCATATGTATAAATAAAATATGTATCTCAAATATTTCTGTTTGTATATGCATATTATCTATATATATATAAACTGTACAGCCTTCTACCTTTTGCAGATCTTTAGAAGAGACAGAAGAATGACGTCTCCTTCTGGAAGCAGAAGAGGGCAATAGGGGTTTTAACATGTGAGCAGGTCCTGGGAAATAGCATCAACTCTACAAGCCTGTGGAGGGAGCAGCTAGGCTGTGTTTTCAATCCTCTTTGGATGCAGCATCCTCTTTTGCATGTCGGGACCAAGTGTGGTTGAGAGGAGGGAGAGGAGGGCTGCTAACAGCACATGATCTATGTGAACTAAAGCATGCATGTCATTATGTATTATTAATAATGATAATAATGTCTTATTTATATAGCACAAACATATTTCGTATCGCTTAGGTACAGTAAGATATGGTATGAAAATACATAATTTGACACTGATTCAAAAGGAGTTTTAAACAAAGTGCTTTGTACAACAGAGCTCACAAGTTTAAAGACTAACAGCCTAATAAATTGCGATTCGGCAAATTGAAAAGGGCTCTATTTAATCACATAGCATTTTTTTTTTCAGAAGTTTTTAGCTAGTGAACTTCTACCCAACAACAAGGTCTTCGCTAACTAAAAACTTCTGTAAAATAAATATGCTATGTGCTTAAATAGAGCCCTTTTAAATTTGCCGAATCGCAATTTAATAAGGCTGTAGATGATTAAGAAAAAAAAGGTGAAATATTTAAAAGGAAAAACAAGGACTTGGAAGGTAACTGAAAAGAGAGTAGAGGGTTAATTAATGAAATCTATAGTCTATGAGTGTAGCTGCTGTGAAAGATGTAGAAACCTACACTATAAAGTAACACAAATCGTAGGTAGGTAGGTGTATGGGTTGTGAGCGTGGTAGATTGCAGGGCATGTTAGATGAGTTCAGAGACAGTGGTGGCTCAGGAGGAGGGTATGAGCCCTGTTGTCACTGGCTGAGCCCCTGCAGAAGTGGCTGCCTCAGTCCTGATGGTGAATAGAAATGCGCGCATGAATAGTGCATCATACAGATTTAAAGGGGCAGCAAATTTGAACAACAATCCTGAACTTACCGTCCCTCTATTTTTTGCAACCCTAGGACTAGGATTGGGGGCCTAGGCACAAACACTCATATGGTAGCTGTACTAATTTTTAGTTCACTAGTTCCCTTAAAATCAATAAGAAAATATTTTGTAGAAAAAATAGATAATTTTAAGCAATTGATAAAGCTTTTTAAAAAAGAAACGAATATAATGCATAAAACAAAATATGCTTGTACCAGCAGCAGGCTTCCTGTTACGCTAGCCACCACCATTAGGTAATTACATTGAAATGTTAATTAAAAAATAAATCATAAATTAAATTATATTATGAACAGTTATGTGTGGACAATGTAAGTTACCAGTATATATATACTCATCTCTTATCCTCCAACTAATGAATTCCAGAGTACCATATGTCACTAATCTTCCACATTCAAACTATGGTCTATAGATGCCTGCAACCCAGCAGTACTTACACTCCTCATCTAATCACAATACAATGCATCCGATGATTCACTCATCCCACACCACTTACCTTCCATTACTTCTCATCCATAAATATGGCACTATCACTCTCCATATTCATGTTCACAACCACACTCACCTGAGACAGTCCCCACACTTCATCACCTGGACTTATGTTATGAAGTGACTAAAATGAGTGAGTGCCTGTTTGTATATGTATGTAAAGGTGTGGAGTGGGTGTGGAGAGGTGTCCCTAAATCTGACTGGGCAGTTTATGTACTATGTAACCAACAGCTATGCTGTAAAACTCCAGATTTACCTGTTCTGGGTATTAAATTAGCCCTGTAACGTTGCTCGCAGTGGGCTTTGCGTGTTAACACGCAAGACGGCTGACAATAGGCTACGTGCTGAGCAACGTTTAACTTTGGGCACATAAATCCTTTGATCTGACGAGCCCGTAACCGCTACTTGTTCAATTCAGCTATTAAATTGCAACGTGGTCACTCGCGAGAAAGCACGTAACACGCACATGGAGCCCAAAGGCCAATATGTGCTCGAGAGCACCCACAAGGGGGGTAAAGTACAACACATAGCACTTGTAATACAAATAACAACACTCTAATGTACATTTATTATAAGGGAAAGTAATATTAGGTCTTAGAATTAATAACCCAACATTCTCAAGCCCATAAATCGGCCCTGAAAAATACTTTTTTTCATGTTCATATTTTATGTTATTTCGATCCCTGCAATCAATGTGTTAAGACATATACTATAACTCGCATGAGATAGAATATCATATTTACTGCTTTATTAATATTGCATTATATCTGGCCCGTGGGACCGATCGCAAACTGTAATTGAAGCACGTAGTACTTGGAAATCTACCCTCCCCTTTTTCAGTGACGTAAAGCTAACAATCTCTTTTTCCATTGGCTCCATCTGAACCCGTAACTACGTGATTGCTTAATTGTTTGCGTTCGAGCACGCAACTCTGACGGTCGAGAACTGGTTTACGAAATAGCATCCCTCGCTCGTAGCCCTTTCTAAGTTAATAGCGACGTAAAGCGGCCACATTTCAAGCTCGCAGCCCTTACTTGCTACACGTTGCAGTTACAAGGCTGGAATTTAATGAGGCAAATGTAGCCATGTCTGCCTCAGGGGCAGATTTAAGAGTTGTTACGCCCTGGGCTAATAAATATATTTGCTGCCCCTTGTGGAAATCGAAGGGTTAATTTTAATAATAAACATAATAATAAGTGAATTAACTTACATTGTACAGATGGCATCATTATTCAATTATTATACTAAAACATGTTAAATCCAGTTTATCCGCATTTGTATAGCTTTGCCCCTCCATTCCCCTTGTTAGTTTTGTTGCCCTTATCTGTACTTTGTCCAGCTCTAAAATGTCCTTTTTATGGAGTGGTGCCCAAAATTGTGCTCCATATTCAAAATGAGGGCGTACTAGGGATTGGTATAGTGGCAGAATTATATCCGCTTCCCTTGCTTCAGACTGAATAAAAATAAGATCTGGGAAGATAAGATGTTGTATTGTCAAATTACATTAAAAAGGCCACGGCATGTTCTTTTGTAGAACAACACAACTGACAAAATTATTTTAGAGAGTAACAAACAAAGGTAAATGTAAATTTTAAACTAACTATAACATGTAATTTTGCTGTAGTTTCTTTTTGTCTGATTCTATAAGAAAGAGGAGATCTTGATACACACACAAACACTGACACACATACATACAGACCATGACACACACACACACAACACTGACAACACACACAACACACTAATACACACAGACTGACACACACACACAGAAACACTGACACACACATACACAGATACAAACCATGACACACACAGAGATATACAGTGCCTTGCAAAAGTATTCACCCCCCTTGACTTTTTACCTATTTTGTTACATTACAGTTTAATGTTTTGTTAATCTGAATTTATGTGATGGATCAGAACACAACAGTCGTTGGTGAAGTGAAATGAGAAACACATATACACTAGCGAATTGCCTGTCAAAAAATGACGGCAATGAAATTGTAAGGTAGCTAATGCTGTTTGGTGTATAATAATGAAATATATAACACATTAATAAATGAATATACTTTACCTATTTTGAAGCATTATGTTGAGGAGCTGTCAATGTGTTTTGATGTTGCCGCAGCATTAGTGGTGTGGAGCTGCTGTGTAAGCGTGATGAATGTGTGCAGTGTAATACTGTGCGTGCGCGAGACGAAACCGTTAGCGTAGTGGTGTACTTCCGCATTGGCGTAAAATGGCGGGTTATCTGTGGTATGCGTCTTTGCGGATTATCCGTAGGTGCTTCGTGGTGTTTTTCGAGTTTCGTGTGGTATTTTGCGAGTGTGTTGTGGTGTTTTACGTGTTGAGAGTGCTGAAGCCTCGTTTTCGTTTTGTTCGTCGGCCATTTTTTCTCTCGCTTAGCGATTTTATTAGTGTCTAAAGTGTTTCATTTTTATTTAAATGAAGGTGTAACTTGGTTTTTTGAGGTGCTGGATGGTTCCTCTTGCTGTAGGTAAGCTTTTTATGTGTGTGTTGTGTGTATTTATTGTGTTTTAAATGTTTGTATGTCGGCGTGTTGCGTCCGATGTTTGCGAGGTCGTAATGTCTGGTAACGTGTCTCGTATGGTGTTTGCGTGTGTCGTTTACGTTTTGTTCGGCGGCCATTTTTTCTGACGCTTAGCAAATTGTTTAGTGTCTAAACTCTTTTATTTTGAGTGAAATGAAGGTGTAAGTTGCATTTTTGAGGTCCTGGATGCTCCCTCTTGCTGTAGGTAAGCTTTTTATGTATGTGCTGTGTGTATGTATTGTGTTTTGAATTTTGTAATGTTCGCGAGTTGCGTCCGAGTGTTGCGAGGCCGTAATGTGTGTTAACGTGTGTCGTATGTTGTTTGCGTTGCTCGTCAAATTTAGCGAGTGTCGTAATTGGTGTGTCGTGTTGTTTGCGTTGCGACGTGAAGTTTGCGAGGGTCGCAGTTGCTGGCATGGAGCGCCTTTGGCCCACTGCACTCGCATGCTCACAACTATATATGTGATAAAACTATTTTTTAGAAATAGAAAACATAAAATTGGCATGTGCGTATGTATTCACCCCCTTTGTTATGAAGCCCATAAAAAGCTCTGGTGCAACCAATTACCTTCAGAAGTCACATAATTAGTGAAATGATGTCCATTTGTGTGCAATCCAAGTGTCACATGATCTGTCATTACATATACACACCTTTTTTCAAAGGCTCCAGAGGCTGCAACATCTAAGCAAGAGGCACCACTAACCAAACAATGCCATGAAGACCAAGGAACTTTCCAAACAAGTAAAGGACAATGTTGTTGAGAAGTACAAGGGTTAGGTTATGAAAAAATATCCAAATCTTTGATGATCCACAGGAGCACCATCAAATCTATCATAACCAAATGGAAAGAACATGGCACAACAGCGAACCTGCCAAAAGACGGCCACCCATTAAAACTCACGGACCGGGCAAGGAGGGCATTAATCAGAGAGGCAGCACAGAGACCTAAGGTAACCCTGGAGGAGCTGCAGCGTTCCACAGCACAGACTGGAGTATCTGTACATAGGATGACAATAAGCCATACGCTCCATAGAGTTGGGCTTTATGGCAGAGTGGCCAGAAGAAAGCCATTACTTTCAGCAAAAAACAAAATGGCACATTTTGAGTTTGCAAAAAGGCATGTGGTAGACTCCCAAAATGTATGAGGAAGGTGCTCTGCTCTGATGAGACCAAGATTGAACTTTTCGTCCATCATAGAAAACGCTATGTCTGTCGCAAACCCAACACATCACATCACCTAAAGAACACCCTCCCCACAGTGAAACATGTTGGTGGCAGCATCATGCTGTGGGGATGTTTTTCAGCAGCCGGGACTGGGAAACTGGTCAGAGTTGAGGGAAAGATGGATGGTGCTAAATACAGGGATATTCTTGAGCAAAACCTGTACCACTCTGTGCGTGATTTGAGGCTAGGACGGAGGTTCACCTTCCAGCAGGACAATGACCCCAAACACACTGCTAAAGCAACACTTGAGTGGTTTAAGGGGAAACATGTAAATGTGTTGGAATGGCCTAGTCAAAGCCCAGACCTCAATCCAATAGAAAATCTGTGGTTAGACTTAAAGATTGCTGTTCACAAGCTCAAACCATTCAACTTGAAGGAGCTGGAGCTGTTTTGCAAGGAGGAATGGGCAAAAATCCCAGTGGTAAGATGTGGCAAGCTCATAGAGACTTATCCAAAGCGACTTGGAGCTGTTATTGCTGCAAAAGGTGGCTCTACAAAGTATTGACTTTAGGGGGGTGAATAGTTATGCACCTTGACTTTTTCTGTTTTTATTTGTTTTTTGCTTCACAATAGAAAATAAAAAAACATCTTCAAAGTTGTGGGCATGTTCTGTAAATTAAATGATGATGCAAATCCTCAAACAATCCATGTTAATTCCAGGTTGTGAGGCAACAAAGCACGAAAAATGCCAAGGTGGTGAATACTTTTGCAAGGCACTGTACACAACAATGACAATATAGTAATACACACTGACACACACACACAGAGATATACAGCACTGACACAACACACTAATACACACAGACAGACAGACACATATACACAGAAACACTGACACACAGGCACTATGACAAACACAACACTGGTACAGACAACACTGACATACACACAACACACTAATACACACAGACACACACTGGCAAGTAATCACACAAAAAACAGTTAATCTAAGATGGAGGATAGTTTAATAAACAGGCAATTTACCTGCCTCACTGTGTAGGGTCAGGTCCAGGTTGCCTCCATTTCACTGGCTGGAACAGCTCTGCAGCTGCAAGCAGGAAACAGGAGAGCTGAGGGAGGAGCCGCTGCCTGCCAAGTGATCCCTGGTGCTGTAAGCACAGACAGGATATTCCCCTGCGCTGCTCAGCCTGCCCTTACATGGGCGAGAAGGTTGTTATGTATGACAAGGGGGATTAAATCACTGCCTGCTCCTCCTCCTTGCTCCTCTTCCCAGGCGGGTGACGGGGTTATGGGTCCTTTCCCTCTTCATCATAGCAAAATCTGACAGCTGCAGTTCCGCCTACGGCCCACAGATGGATTTTAGCATATAAGGCGCACCGTCAGAAGAGGCCTTAAGCTATGAGAGGCGCACCCGAGGCTCTGGCGGGCCAAGTGCCCGCGCCGAACATATCGATGGCCTCGCTGTCGATTCAGCGCCGTCGGGTTGCGTCACGCCGGAGGGGAAAATAGTTTTTTGCCTTCCCTGGAACTGCAGCTGCCAGTGCTGCAGAAGAAATGCGCAGGCAAAGAGGGATAGATCCGGGCTATGGAGTCTTGCCTTTGTTTCCGTAGGGCCCCCCTAAAAAAGTGCCGCCCTGGGCTATAGCTCATTCAACCCATAGGTAAATACGACCTGGTCTGCCTGAGGGTGGTAAGTGCTCTTGTGCGTGTGGCTGTGCGTACCTGAGGGTGGTAAGTGCTCCTGTGTGTGTGGCTGTGCGTACCTGAGGGTGGTAAGTGCTCCTGTGTGTGTGGCTGTGCGTACCTGAGGGTGGTAAGTGCTCCTGTGTGTCTGTCTGTGCGTACCTGAGGGTGGTAAGTGCTCCTGTGTGTGTGGCTGTGCGTACCTGAGGGTGGTAAGTGCTCCTGTGTGTGTGTGGCTGTGCGTACCTGAGGGTGGTAAGTGCTCCTGTGTGTCTGTCTGTGCGTACCTGAGGGTGGTAAGTGCTCCTGTGTGTGTGGCTGTCCGTACCTGAGGGGGGTAAGTGCTCCTGTGTGTGTGGCTGTGCGTACCTGAGGGTGGTAAGTGCTCCTGTGTGTGTGGCTGTCCGTACCTGAGGGTGGTAAGTGCTCCTGTGTGTGTGGCTGTGCGTACCTGAGGGTGGTAAGTGCTCCTGTGTGTGTGATTGTGTGTACTTGAGGGTGCTAAGTGCTCCTGTGTGTGGCTCTGCGTACTTGAGGGTGGCAAGTGCTCCTGTGTGTGTGGCTGTGTGTACCTGAGGGTATCAAGTGCTCCTGTGTGTGTGGCTGTGTGTACCTGAGGGTATTAAGTGCTCGTGTGTGTGTGGCTGTGTGTACCTGAGGGTATTAAGTGCTTGTATGTGTGTGTGTCTGTGCGTACCTGAGGGTGGTAAGTGCTCGTGCGTACCTGAGGGTGGTAAGTGCTCGTGTGTGTGTATGGCTGTGTGTACCTGAGGGTGGTAAGTGCTCCCGTGTGTGGGTCTGTGTGTACCTGAGGGTGGTAAGTGCTATTGTGTGTGTGTGGCTGTCCGTACCTGAGGGTGGTAAGTGCCCCTGTGTGTGTGGCTGTGCGTACCGGAGGGTGGTAAGTGCTCCTGTGTGTCTGTCTGTGCGTACCTGAGGGCGGTAAGTGCTCCTGTGTGTGTGGCTGTGCGTACCGGAGGGTGGTAAGTGCTCCTGTGTGTGTGTGGCTGTGCGTACCTGAGGGTGGTAAGTGCTCCTGTGTGTCTGTCTGTGCGTACCTGAGGGTGGTAAGTGCTCCTGTGTGTGTGTCTGTGCGTACCCGAGGGTGGTAAGTGCTCCTGTGTGTCTGTCTGTGCGTACCGGAGGGTGGTAAGTGCTCCTGTGTGTCTGTCTGTGCGTACCTGAGGGCGGTAAGTGCTCCTGTGTGTGTGGCTGTGCGTACCGGAGGGTGGTAAGTGCTCCTGTGTGTGTGTGGCTGTGCGTACCTGAGGGTGGTAAGTGCTCCTGTGTGTCTGTCTGTGCGTACCTGAGGGCGGTAAGTGCTCCTGTGTGTCTGTCTGTGCGTACCTGAGGGTGGTAAGTGCTCCTGTGTGTCTGTCTGTGCGTACCCGAGGGTGGTAAGTGCTCCTGTGTGTGTGTGTGTCTGGCTGTGTGTACCTGAATGTTACTATACTGGTGAGATGTGTAAATGCTCCTTCTGCCCAGGTGGTACACTTACAAGATCTGACACACACACACATAGATGTTATCATTTATTTCCAGCAGGGGAGAGGTAGTTAGAAAGATGGCACCGTATTTATCAAAGCTTAGGAATTCCTTTGAAAGTAATAAGATTTTATTTTTTCTTTGATGCAAAATCAAAACGCTGCATCCAGTTTTCCAAGAAAAATGAAACCCATTAAAAGCACTATGGCAATTTGCTTTGATAAAACTGGCACTATTTTTGACTCCATTTTTCAGCTGGAAACCTTTTTGTACATTATAGTATTGATTACCAAAATAATAAATTCAAGGAACCTGTTTTGATTTCCAGCTCCATAAAATGTTATCTCTGAAAACAAAATGGCTCTAAAGACACACAAATATTTCCACAGAGATACTTTTTTGTACAATCCATGGACACAGTAAAGGTCCCAGTTACTATGGTAATGGAAAGTGTTCATGCATAATAAATAAAATTGCAAATGGTTATTATTAAAGTTTTTGAGTGCTTGTAAGTTAGGCAGTTTACAGAAAAAAATCCTCCTTCTTTGCTACTCACTTTTAATTATGGGGGCACTGTCATCTTAACATGTGTCTGCTGTGACATTTCTAACTGCAAGCACTGTGGCCCCTATTCAATTGAGCAAATTGTAGTTACTGGAGCCCGTAAGTAGGCTAAGTAAAATAATTTGCTATTCAATTGGCGTCTTTTAGCTACCCGCAAAGGATTTACGGCATACAGGCTGATAATCCCTGCGATTATAATCGTAACTCCAACCTATCTAAGCCTTTGATCTGTCAAGCCCGTATATGTTACAATCACAAATCGATATTAAATTGCTACAATTCCTTAAGCCCGCAAATGTTTTCACACCCGTAAATGGCAAATATAGAAGAAAATCCTACAGGTACCTCATAGCACTGTAAATACAAATAAAAAATCAATACTGCATTTTAAAAAAAGGGGAAAGCGATGAAAGACATGAGAATTAATTGCACAACAGTCTCACACTCGCAAATCTGTAAATAAAAAAATATTTATTTTACGTTTTATTTCTGTGTTATATTAATCTCGGGAATCAAGGAGTTAATACATATCAGGCAACCCACATGGACTAGAACAGTATCGTCATTCATTTTTATTATTTTGTACATTGCTGTATTGCAAGTCCAAACGCATATCAGACCTCTAAACGCTAATTGATTGACGTTTACCCTCCATGTTTTACTGACGTCATGATGACGGTCTCATTTACTATTGGCTGTTTCTAAATCAGTAGTTACGGCCTTGCTTAAATGACCCTGATCGTGCCCTGAAATGCTACTTGCGGGTGAATGGTTTACGGTTTTGGATTTTGGCCAGGTAGCTGCGGGCTTGATCAATTGAATCGCTCTGTAACTGCTGAAATTTTCAGTAGTAACCTTTATGCCAGCTGTAAATCTGCGGGCTTGTGTGTTTATACATACTGTATATATGCCTGGCGTCAATTTAAAATGGGCACATTGCTTGGGGAAAGAAGGATCAGAAAATAAATGAAATACATGAATTGCATTTGGAGTCATTTTAATGTCCAGACAACAGGAAAGTCCAATAATATTTCCATGTCCAAATCTGAATGTCGCTACGGAATAGAAAACCCAGTTACGCCACTGCTTATTGGATCGCCAGTAAAACAATTTTGCAGTGAATAATGCGCTCTCTAATTAGATGCTGACATCTTTAATACGACTCCAAATAAAACATACATTTATTCAGATAGATCAAGCAATAAAAGGACATAAAAACAAACAATTTAGTTTAAGCAACATTATGAATCTGTGAACACTTCTCAAATCATCACTCTGTGGACTTTGCTTTTATCTAAGGTATAAGATATAATTTACCATCTTACGTACTATGAATGATTTATGGACAACATATGCAAGAACATAAAAAAGAAATGTAAATGCTATATATTTCTGTCCATATATACTAATACTTGCCATATGTTTATACACAACATTTGGAGTATATATTCTTACTTAATTCACAGTGGAGGTAGCAATGCCATGCTTGCATATGTTTAGATTGGTTTTTACTAGGTGCTGTTTTAACTGTGAAATATATTCTACATAGAAAATGTATTAAAAATCCAAATGTTTTTAATAAATAATAGTAAATTTGAAGGAGATCTTAAATCTTAAGGAGACATATACTGTATACAGACCCCTTTGAGACTTGAAGAGGTTAACTAACATGATTGAACTGAAAGGAATTTACTTGGGTGAACAATTTATGGAAAAGGGGCCCTGTCTAATGAATGTGGCTAAAGCTATTCACTGTATTTTACAGTATTCTACTATTGTTGGGAGTTTACAGGATACTATAATGTTGAATGCTTCCCTGGTGGTCCCGTGGTTAAGATACAGAGAATTAACCGCTGCAACCTGGGTTTGATTCCTGTCAGGGAACCAAGAGGTCACACCACCCTGAAGCCGAGCAGTACTTGGATGGGAGACCGCCTAGGAATTCCAGGAGCTGTATGCTGTGGCCCACTGGATAAGGAACTGACAACGCACTCAGGTATCTCTGCCATGAATACCAAGTGGATCAGCATAACCATGGACATAAAGATTAACCTGGTGTGTTAAGGTCCACAAGGTCATGTAGAGTTGGAAATGACTGAACGATGCCAAAAAATTATGTTGAGTCAAGACATAAGATTAAGCATAATGAAAGTCCTATTAGCCCAAATATCTATCATTATGGATTATTTTTACATATTCCTTTGCTCGCCTCTAGGTTGCCATGTTGGCCACCCTCCTCATCACATATCATGTGTAATATGACATTGCAGTTGCTAGTGCAGATACTATTTTCTCTTGAATCAACAGAGATCCGCTGGCTGTACGCATTACAGACTACAATATGGAATTTTACAGCTTACCTCTATACAGTTGGGCTAACCACTACAATCAAAAATTTACTGATGTGTAATTAGTATATATTTTCACTTTGCAGTTGTGTTACCATGCATGATGAAACAAGCCTCGATGCTTGTTGTTATTTGTTCATATACTGCTTGAGATGGAGCACCATTGCTCTCCAGGGTACTGAAATAAGGTCCATATCCCAATTAACTTCCCAGTACCCATGGGAAAAAATATTGATCCACTTACATTAAAGAACCTGGACTGGGACTCCCTTCTAAATCTAAAATCTCCAACCTACATAATGTTGTTTAGTCGTTCAGTCGTGTCTGTCTCTCTGTGACTCTATGGACCACAGTACACCATTCACACCTGTCATCCACTGCCCCTCTGAGCATAATCATGCACATGATCATTGCTTCAATTACCTCATCTATCCATCTCCTCTTCTGTGTCCCCTTCTTTGAGTGCCTTCAATCTTTCCCAGCACCAGAGTCTTCTCTAGGGAACCCTGTCTTCTCATTATATGGTCAAAATATTTGAGCTTTAGCCTCATGATCAAATCTTCTAGTGAACAGTTTGTCCTGATATCCTGTAGTATTGATTGATTGGACCTTCTTGCAATCCAAGGGGCTCTAAGTAGTTTTCTCCAACACCACAATTCAAAGGCGACAATTCTGCAGCACTCAGCCTTCTTTATCCGTTTGTTACTACTGGGAATACCATTGTTCTAACTATGCGGACCATTGTTGATAGTGTAATATCTTTACTTTTTAATAGCTTATCAAGACTATAGCTTTCCTGCCCAGCAAACGTCTTTTAATTTCATGGCTGCAATCACCATCTGAAGAGATCTTGGAGTCCAGGAAAATAAAATCTGTCACTGCCACCACTTCTTTCCCCATCTATTTGCCAGGAACTGTCTAAATAGTGCTATGAAATTCACAAATGTGGTCATAACTTCTAAACTGTGATATTTAAAATGTCCAGATGCAATTATAACGCTGTTAAGTGCCATCTCAACTACATTACTATTATTTTAAAATTTTCAAATAAAGACAATCACATATAATAGTTGTCAAACTGCGAGTTGTCGTCGCAAAGCGAAGGCCGCAACTGACAACAACTCCCAGTTTCACAACTCCCCCTGCCATGGTTCCCCCTGCCCCACTGATGCTTGCGATGAACGCCTACGACGCTCATCACGCCACATCGGTTCCACATCAGCCCTGCATCAGCCCTGCGGCCCTCTCTGCAATCTGCTCCGGTGGCGCGCACGCACAAGTGGGACATGCGTGCATGATCGGACGGGACGCGTGCACGGGTAGCCGGCACAAATGCATGCACACGCAAAAACGGATGCATAAGCGTGCGCACACCCGCAGCATTAAGGTGAGGGAGAAGTGGGAGAGAGACACGGGAAGCAGAGGACTGGGGGAGAGACACGGGAAGGAGAGGAGTGGGGGAGAGACACGGGAGGGAGAGGAGAGGAGTGGGGGAAGAGAGACACGAGGGAGAGGAGGGGGGAAGAGAGATACAGGGGAGGGGAATAGAGACACAGGGATGGGAGAGGAGGGGGGAGAGAGACTCAGGGGAGGGGGAAGAGAGGCACAGGGGAGGGAGATGAGGAGAGGAAGAGAGACACAGGGGAGGGAGAGGAGGGGGAAGAGAGACACGGGAGGGAGGGGGAAGACACGGGAGGGGGAAGTGATACACAGGGGAGGGAGGGGAGAAATAGACACAGGGAAGGAGACACAGCGGAGGGGGGAGAGACATGGGGGAGGGGGAGGAGATAGGGGGAGTAAGAGACAAGGGGGAGGGGGGAAGAGACACAGGGGAGTGAGGAGGGAGGAAGAGACACAGGGGAGGGAGACGGGGGAAGGAGAAACAAAGGAGGGAGAGCGGGGAAAGAGACACAGAGGAGGGGGAAGAAAGACAGCGGAGGGAGATGGAGGGAAAGGAGAAACAAGGGAGGGCGAGCGGGGAAAGAGACACGGGGTGGGAGAGGGGGGGAAAGAGACACGGGGAGGAAGAGGGGGGTAAAGAGACACAGGGGAGGGAGAGGAAGTAGAGGGTGGGAGAGGCTCACCATGAGCGCCAAAGCCGCTCATTGTGAGGCCCGTGAATGAGTGCTGAAGGAGCTCATCGCAAGGCCAGTAAAGTAGAGGAGTGGGAGAGGTCATTTTTGACGGGCAAGTCACTAGTAAAATTATAATAGTGGTTTAAATAATGTTACCCATTAAAAACAAATATGCAAATTAAGTGACTTTATATTCTATAAATGCTACTGGGGACTGGTATCAATCCGAAATTCATCTCTCTATCTTTACTTTTTCCAAAGGACCTTCAAAGATTTTCCCTTTAAAAGAAACAGCAAATAAGATCAGACAAAAAGAACAGTATCTATGTGACGCTGTTTATACAAAAAATAAGAATAAACCACATCCATTGCTCTCACATGTACAATATTTTGCATTATTAATTTGTGTTGTGTGTGTGTGTGTGAGGCCCACATTCTGTCTATAGCTGCGTAGGGGGCAAGTGTGGTCCCAGAGAGCCCCACATAGGCCTGTATTTGAGGATATCCTTTCTGTGCACAGTTGAGTCAACCAGGATGACTGAAGAAGCGATTCACTCACCTGTAGTCAGCAGGGGTATCCATAAATCCTGGCCTGTGTGAGGCTCTCTAGGACTGCACTTGCCCACACCTGCTCTACAGGATGGCCTGGACTATCGTGAATAAGAAATGCAGAATTCTCTTTTCTAGATTAAAGACTCCATCATGGCAGCTATGGAGCAACACCTCACAGGACCAAATCACTTATAAGAGATCCCAGACCTGGCAAAAACCCCAGGGTGTTACTTGCAGTAAGAGTGTCCATCCATGTATTAATATTAACATGTGAGACAATATACCACTTTCCCATTAACGTGTTCACTTATTTTTCATATTGAGTTTTAGGGGGTAATATTGTGAAGTTTATTTAAACCACTGTTATCATTCATTGTCTTTATTTATACATTGTTTATGTCTTGTATTGTTATTATTTGAACATTTGCAAATTATTGAAATATAGTTGAAACTGCACTTAATTATAATTGCAATTCTAAACTGTGGTACATAAAATGACCACCTGGAAGTTTTAAATATCACAGTTTAGAAGTTGTGATCAAACTTGTGAATTTGCAGCAGGGCTCACTCAACAACATAGTAAGGTCTCCTTCTGAATGGGGATTCCTCTTGGTCACAATTGTCCACAGTTTGGCTGTCTTTGATTTTAGTATACCCTGAAACTTTGTAGAAACCTCCCAGCATGGCTATTGCACACCAATACCATTGCTTTTTGGCAAAAACAAAGGAACAAATCCAACATTTGAAAATGCATACAGTTGATAAGAGACTTTTTCTTATATAAATATTCAAACATTATATGTATTCTTTATTTATTGCAAATTTAATAAGATTTTTTGTATATAAAGTCACAATCTATTCAAATTCAGTAAGGATATGTGAGAATATTGAACAATTGCATTTTATATTGGGATGTTATAGTTACATTTTATTGCTATTATTACTATTTTTAATATAGCAAATTTTCACTGCCAATTTTTATCACTAATTGAGATTATTAAGTAGCACTTATTCCTATTTTATTTTATTTTTTTGAGACAATTGTAGATAAGCCATCATTTTTAATTAAGCACCATACTACCAAGATATACATAGGTTTATAAATTGGTTTTATTTTCTTAAAATGTGGCCTGTTAGTTGAGAAATAGTACTCTATACAAATGTTTGGTATGAAGATGTTCGCATAGCTGGAGCATTATAGTGGCCCTTTAACATCTTTAGTTTACAACATTAAAATAGCTGGTTTCTGAAATACATTGTATTCCCAATGCCAAATATGCCTACAGATGCTTTCAATTTAATAAATAAGTTATTCCAAGTACATCCAAAATGTATTTTCTTTTACAGCATTAAACTTAAATGGTAAACATATGATTGTACAACATTACACAGCCCACCATTACACCAACAAAATCTTCATGGATTCTTTTCTGAGCAACTAAATGAACATGTTTATATATTAAACTTTATTTTTCCATTCAACTTTAATTAAATAAAAATCATTATATAATTAATGAATAAGAGTGGAATGTTGGTGGCTTCTTGCTCCACCCACTATCTTCCTATTTCTATTCATGAGTGCTGCCAGCCTACAGCGGAATATATCCTAAGACACAGGTTTTGTTTAAACCTGTGGCTATGCACTTAGTGAAAACAAAAAGCGATCAGTGCTTCTCCTTTTATGCTCTCATGGGAGTATAAAAGAGGTGTTCAGTCCCCTTTGCCTTGAGGGCTTGAGGAACCCTTTGCCTTTGTCTTCTACAGAGCTCCGGCCGAAAGGTCCAGGTAGCTCATTCACATGGGAATATATTATACACCCATAATAAAGATATTAAAAGATATTAGAAGGAAAATAAATTCCCTATAATTTAGAAATTATATCTAGTGATGAAAACCAGTTAAAACAAATTAAGCTATTGCACTAAATTTTTATGCTCCAATACTGAAAACAATATATACCTAAAAGAAGTGGATAAAGAGGTGGGTTATGAATGCATCCTGTAGAATGCATCATAACCCACCTAGCAAAAATTGTTTGCAAAAAAGAAAAAAATGTGCTGAGGGTGATGTAGACACCCCCAGCAACTGAGATGTGCATATTGGATATCTCATTTTTAATTAGATATCCAATATGCAGCACAAGCACATGCTGATTGGCTAAAGGAAAGGCAAGTGTCTGAAATCATGTGAATTCCCACAGTAGGGCAGACTACAGATTCTAACTGAGCATGTCTGCACAATCCCCAGGCAAAAAAGAAACATTTTATAAGTTATGCTAATTATCCCTGGGAATTTCAGGGGGTGTCAACATTGATAAAAAACAGTTTGCAAAAGCAAGAAATTCAGCAAACTTCAGGTTAACGGTTTAACTGTTTACTTTGGAATTTTTTCATGCAAACTATTTTTTTCCACACTATAAATTCTTTTCTATCAGATGCATTAATAACTCAGCTCAATTACATATACCTTTACAGAACACTAAACAAGAGAAGAATCTCACACCCTGAGGAATAATAGCAAGTGGGGTTAAACATTTCTGTAGGTCTAAATATAGCACAAGTGGTGTTGAAAATGTCTATAGGTGTAAATATAGCACCACTTATGCTTTAATATGGGATACTAGATGCCCTTATAATTAATGGCATTGAGAATTATTTACTAAGTGGCATTCGAGTCATACCCTATCCCTGTAGATCAAGTTACAAGTGAGTTAGATACATTGGCATCTCTAAAAAATTATATTTGGAAAATGGATCAGTATCAACAGTAGAAGTATCTCTGCATTTTGTTTTTAAGTTTGTTTTAGTGATTTTAATTGTCGCATTAATAAACATTTTTTTTGTAAATATTCCCTTTATATATGGTTTAGTTAAATTTGTAGTGGTAATCACTAATGGGATTTTGGTTTCCTAGATATATTGACTACAAACTTTACAAACATATGAAGCTTTTCCCAATCTCCGGTGGTCCTTTAACATCATAAAATGAATCTGATATATACTCTTGCCAAAAAAACCACTGGGCTCAGTTATATTCCATTCTTGCTACTTGGATAGATACCGAGACCTCCTGTGGATGTATTATTCAAAACTGCTGAACTTGTTCAGTCTGTGATAACAGATTTACAAGGCACATGTTGGCTTACCCTATAGCTGCTAAAGTTCAAAGACATAAAAAGGTACAATAGGAAATTTAAAGGGCCACACAAATGTTGTTACTGAGTGAGCACCGCAGTCATATTCAGAGTGCGCTCCTTTGAACTGTTAATGTGCTAATTGGGTTTAGAAAGTTTACAATAAATGAATACAGCCATAACTATTGTATTGCATTTCTTTTTAATGACCGCAGATATTTATATAACTACATTATAAAACTAGGAGGTAGGAGAGGAACAGTGGAGTCAGATGAGATCTGTATTAGGTTCTGTAGTCAGCCAGCACTTGACTATAGCAAAGAAAAGTAGATACATATCCTGTAGGATACCTACCCCTTAAGATACAGGCAGACTAGGGTCCCCATTAAATTCGAAGCCCGCACCGGCCGTGGCTTGCAATCTGGCAGAGTTAGAGAGCGATTAAATTAGACAAGCCTGCATACGTGGCCGACATCCAATTCCGTAAACCATGATTCAGCGATGAACATGATTAATTAGTCAAACCCATAGTTATGGAGAAAATAGTTAAAGAGATCATCATCATTGTGTCACAAAAACATGGAGGTTAAATTTCAATCACTTAGGGTTTTGAAGTCTGAGTTGTGATCGGACTCGGATTCCAGAAATAACGCAATAGGAAAAAATCGATAAATATAATATTTTAGTCAATGCGAGTTCTATTATATGTATTAATACATTGATTGCCGGGATCGATATAACACAGAAATTAAACATAAAATAAATAATTTGTTATTGCCGATTTGCGGGCTTGAGGATAATGTGCTATTAATATTAATACCTTACGTCAATTTCCCTTTAATTTAAAACAGTATTGTGTTTATATTTGCTTTTACAGTGATACAGACAGGACTTTAACCCCCATGTGGGTCTCTCTGGTACTCGTAGGATTTTTGGCTCCATTTTCCGTTTACAGGTTTGAATGCCAGTGTGTCCTTGGGAATTCGTAGCAATTTAATAGCGATTTGCGATTGTAGATTGTTTGCGGGTAGCTGAAAGAGGCCAATTTTATAGCTGTAAGTCCTGCGGGCTCTGTTACGGTCTACAATTTCTAAAACCGAAGCAATTTATTTGGACACTAGCTGTTTAAGATGGTATCCTACTGACCCAAGTATAGTCCACTAATTACAAAATGCTTTCAAACTCCTGGCTTAGGGCCTTATTAAATTAGCCCTCGTAGTTCCCTCGGACCGTTTTTTGCTGTTTGCGAGGACCGATTCCCCGAAACGTCCCTTGCAGCCTGCTTTGCGATATGACACCGAAAAATGGCCGAGAATAGGCTCAAAGAGAGAGCTACATAGTAACAGCCATAAATCTATGAGGTGAATCTCTCACCTCGGAAGAATCCCTACGGGCACAAAAAAGTGTCAGCAAGGGCTCTTAAAGCCTCTACGTGCTGCCTCGGAGCAGCCCGATACCGCCATGTGATGCCCCTCCCTCCGCTCCCTTAACACATCCCCATGCTGCAGGGTCCCTATAATGACCCCTGCAGCCTCCCCACATTAACCCCTTGCAGCGGGTGTCCCCGATCGGTACCGATCGCGACCCTGCTGCATTTTCAATTTCAAATTTCCCGCCTTGTGGGTCCTTAAAGGACTGTAAAGGTCCTGAAAGGACCAGCGCTAAAAAAAATTAACCCCTTCGCTGTGGGTACTATAGGTACCCCCCAGGCAACTAAAATGAACCCCTATCACTCATGGGACTCTAAACAGACCCCCATAAGCCCTTAATTAACCCCATAACTCCTGATGGTCAATATAGACCCCCCATAAGCCTTAATTAACCCTGTCACTCATGATGGGTCAATACAGACCCCCATAAGCCCTTAATTAACCTCATAACTCATGGGGGTCAATACAGACCCCCATAAGACTTAATTAACCCTGTCACTCATGGGGGTCAATACAGACCCCCATAAGCTCTTATTTAACCCTGTCACTCATGGGGTTCAATACAGACCCTTATAAGCCTTTATTAACCCTGTCACTCATGGGGGTCAATAGAGACCCCCATAAGTGCCCCATGAGCCCTATACAGAGCCCCATGAGCACTTTAATTAACCCTATAACCCATGGGGCTCTATACAGAGCCCTATGAGACTATAATTAGCCCCCTCAGTCCAATAGGGGTCTATATAAACCCAAATAGGACACTATTTACACCTAGGTTAACTCCAGGACCCTCATGACACTAAGTACAAACACTACACTACACTATTTCCCTCCCCGATAAACCACTAAATCTAAACTAACCCCCTCTCCCCTAACCTATTAACCCCTACCTACCTAACACTACCTGCCCAATCCCCTATTAAACCCTCCACCCTACTAATTAGGTAAAATAAAAAAACCTAAGGTACATAAAATAAAAAAACTAAAATACACAAAACAAAAAAGGACATTACAAACCCCCTCACTACATTAAAAAAAAAAAAAAAAAAAAAGATGCTTTCAGCCAATCACCTTGTGATGGGGTGTATACCATTGTGATTGGCTGAAAACAATAGCACCTTCTGATTGGCTGTTGTCACTGTCAATCAGACTGCAGCCAATCAGAAAGGCGCAGATGCCTTCAGCCAATCCCATTGTGGGGTTATTTCCCATTGTGACTTGCTGAAAGCAATAGTGCCTTCTGATTGGTTTAAAAAAGATTGACAGTTCCTTCAGCCAATCAGAATGGGATATAGGGGTGTATCCCATCCTGATAGGCTCACACCTTGGTGCCTTCTGATTGGCTGAAATGTGATTGACAGCCTTTTCAGCCAATCGGAAGGCGCCATTGCCAATTTCCTACCGGAAGAGGCTCTGGAGGCCTCATTAGCATCGGGGAGCTCCCGAGTTTTTTTTTGAGAGCGGATTCAGCAAGGGCCAAGCCGGGGCAAAAGAGGAGAAGGCCGGGGACATTGGGGACACGTAAGCTTTCAATTTATAATGTTTATATTTTATTTACTTATTGTGTTTGATGTATGTGTGACTAATGTGATGTAACTTTTTTCCAGGGGCCGAGCCGGAGAATAGAATAAGATGGACGGGGACATGCTGGAAAGGTAAGTTTAATACTGTATTTGTAATGTTTATTAATTCCATGTAATGTTTATTTTTCTAATAATCTGATGTTTCTTTTTTTGCTATGTGTGCGATCAGAAGGGACATCTGCAAAGGTAAGTGGTTTTATTTATTCTATTTTAGCTTAGATTTAGGGGGTTAGGTATAGATAGGGTGTGATATTTAGATTGGGGGTTAGGTACAGATAGGGGGTGATGTTTAGGTTGGGTGTTAGGTATAGATAGGGGGAAATGTATTGTAGTTAGGTGTATATTTATAATGCATTTATGACTGTAACGTTATTTGTATTTGTGTATGTCTTTTCCTTGGCAGGTGTGTAATGTTTTTTTTTATTTTATGTAATGTCGGGGGGTTTGTGATGTTTTTTTTATTTTTTGTAGTGAGGGGGGGTTGTGATGTTTTTTTTACTTTTAGTAGTGGGGGTGTTGTAATGTCCTTTTTTGTTGTGTGTACCTTTTTTATTTTATCTAATTAGTAGGGTGGGGGTTTAATAGGGGTTTAGGTAGGTAGTGTTAGGTAGGTAGGGGTTAATAGGTTAGGAGAGAGGGGGTTAGTTTAGATTTAGTGGTTTATTGTGGGGGTAATAGTGTAGAGTAGTGTTTGTACTTAGTGTCATGAGGGTCCTGGAGGACCCTCATGGCACTTATGAGGTTAATTATAGGCTTCTAATTGTCCTATGAGGGACTTCATAGACTCTTATGGGACTGATTGGGTTAACTAGCGGCTTACGGGGGCCTGTATAGACCCCCATAAGGGATGGGGTTAGGTGGAGGCTTACGGGGGTCTGTATAGACCCTCATAAGTGATGGGATTAAATAGGGCTAGATGGGGTTAAATAGGCACAGTTAAGCTTATTAGGTCCAGATTGGTTTAAGTAGGGTTAGATTGGCCGAGTTAGGGTTAGATATGGTTTAGTATGGGTTAATGGGGTATAGTTAGGGTTAATAGTGTAGTGTAGTGTAGTGCTTAGACTTTGTCATGAGGGTCCTGGAGGACCCTCATGGCACTTGTAGGGTGAACCTAGGGGTAAATAGTGTCCTATATGGGGTCTATATAGACCCCTATTGGACCTAGGAGGGTAATTATAGTCTCATGGGGCTCTGTATAGAGCCCCATGAGTCATAGGGTTAATTTAAGTGCTCATGGGGCTCTGTATAGAGCCCCATGGGTTATAGTGTTAATGTAAGTGCTCATGGGGGTCTGTATAGAGCCCCATGGGTTATAGGGTTAATTAAGGGATTATGGGGTCTTTATTGACCCCCATGAGTGACAGGGTTAATTAAGGCTTATGGGGGCCTGTATTGACCCCCATGAGTTATGGGTTAATTAAGGGCTTATGGGTTTATGTTTTGACCCCCATAAGTGACAGGGTTAATTAATGGCTATAGAGCCCCATGAGTGATGGGGTTCATTTTAGTTGCCTGTGGGGGTACTTATAGTACCCCCCGCGGCAGGGGTTAATTTTTTTTGCGCAGGTCCTTTCAAGACCTTTATGGTCCTTTAAGGACCTGCGAGACAGGGAATTTGAAATTATAAATGCAGAGGGGTCACGATCGGTGCCGATCGGGGGTCCTCGCTGCAAAGGGGTAATGTGGTCGGGCTGCGGGGGTCCCTATGGACCCCTGCAGCAAGGGGTTAATGTGGGGACACTTTGGGGTTCCTGATGGGGACCCCCAGCATAGAGGAGGGTTAATTTTAGGTGCCACGACCGGGATAGGTTAATAGTGTGCCGCGGGCCCTTTAAGGAGCCATGGTGGGTGATTACATTTTTTTAAATGCAGCAGGGCCTGATCTATGCCAATCAAGGACCCCCCACTGCAAGGGGTTAATGTGTGGGGGGGGGGGCTGCGGGGGTCCCTATGGACCCCTGCAGCAAGTGGTTAATGTTGGTCATTTTGGGGGTCAGCATAGAGGGGGGATAATTTTAGGTGACAGGGGGGGGGGGTAGTTGGAGTACCCCCTATGGCAGGGCTTTTATGTAGGACTGCTGCGGAGGTCCCGTTCAGGACCCCCGTGGCAATTGATGAGGTGGGGAGCCTGCGAGGTCATCTCGCAGGCTGTCACTCCTCATGTAGATTTCATCTGTGTTGACACGGACAACCCTGCTGCGTAGCTCACACGTTGCTCGCGGTAGGGCTAATAGCGTTGTAACGTTTCAAATGTTGCAGCACGTAGGGTTCAAGTCGACGAGTATCTACGAGGCTGGAATTTAATAAGGCTGTCAGATAGCTGCTAGTATGGTACATACTTCACAAGCATGTGAAGTTGTTTTCAAACTACAGTTGTCCTATAAGTACTTTCATGCAGTGTCTAATGTGCAAAAAAACAAAAACAAACAAATAATAGGTTTAGTAAAAAGTTGCTTTTAAAAAGTGTATCATAAAACATGAGAAGAGTGTGCCCAACACCTGAAGAGCGCCTATCAGGATTTATACTGTTCTGTAGACTGATGTAGATTTTGTGTAAACTCAAATTAAAGCCTTGGATGATAATGCATGCTCAGGAAGCTCAAAAGGTGGCAATATGCCTTAATTATACATACAATTCATAGTGGCAATTTTGAAACTTTTAAGTATAATGGTTTTCAACATAATAATAATAAAATATTATAGGTAGATTGCATACGTAGAAACATATTTATTGAAAGCTTACTATTAAACTATGTAGTAGACAAGCAGATCCAGATTTACATCTGAGGCACCCCTAGGCAAGAGCTGCCAAGTGCCCCTCCACTATTCAGACATATGTAATAAAAATAATATTTGTGTTAAATAGCCTAGACAAATGCTGTAGTCCATGTATATGCCACAAAATGATATAATTAACAGTGCTCCCAACATGCAGTGTGAAAAAGAGAGGAAGTAACTTGATGAGAAACATAATTTAACCCAAATGTGGCAGCCCTAAGAGGCAGGCATCCCTAGGCACCTGCCTACTCTGCCTTATTATAAATTGAGCCCTGCAGACAAGGTAATATGATCTTTTCACACTCTATACAGCACTTGAAAGTCTGTATAGATGGAACCCATGTCCACTAAGGTCATTTGTCTAACTTTATAAGTGTGGTAGTGTAGGTAGCTAGCTCACAAAAGTAGTCATACAGGATGAGAACACAGGCCTTGACGAAACCTCTACCTTAAAGTCGATGCAGATTATGGCACCAAATACTAATGGTAAGCCACAGGTGCCATAACATAATGGGGCTAATTGTAGGATTGATGTAAGTAATAGCAACATTGAAGTCATTTTGAGCTGTCAGTCAGCCTTCCTGATCCACCCCGAAAAAGGAAGATTTTAATATTTGGTTAATGAGAGATCTATGGCATTAATTACTGATAAGCCCCTGAGGCAAAAGGGCCATTGTCTTCCATGCAGTGTCTTGCACAAAAAGAGACTAGGTTTACTCCGTTTTTCAGTTGTTTTTTTTTAAATTGATAATGTACTTGCCATTACCTGTAGCTTTAAATTATACCAGATATGGAACCTCTAATGTGTCAGTTGCAGAAACTAATATTGAATATAGAGGATACATGCAGTATTTTGACATTTCTTGCAAAAAAATAATAATGATGCTCACCCATTACCAATAATAATGATGGCCAGCAATTTTTATGCTACCGGTATATGTTGTTAGTGATCTGTGGTTATCTTTTATATCAGTTTCTGATGAATCTGATAACCCAGGGGCTCCAATAGGTTCTGGTTTATGGGGTCCCATAAGAGGGCCCTGAAGGATCTGGATTTATTGCAAATGTTCATAACCACACCATTTGAATAACATATTTATTCTACAAATTCAAACAAAGACTACTTTTATTTCTTTACTATATAGTTATTTTGCCATTACATCAATCATCAAGCAACAACTATAACAATATGGTTATGTATGTTATTATGTGTATACAGTGCACTTGTAATACATGACACAGCTATGTGTTACTGGTTGTCAGCGTGTTTTTATGTACCAGTTTATGTTGGCAGCGGTGGACTTGTTTCAGTGTACCATTTAATGTGTTTGTGTCTGTGTATGTATATATATATATATATATATATATATATATATATAGTATATAAATAGTACATTTGTGTTCACATTTGAATGTCTAAAACAGGTTAAACTTGTTTACTGCTCAGAATTCCGAGAAATACAGTTATTACACTGCATTCTGGGAAGCTAAGCAGGGACATGCAAATGTGCCCACAAATGTACACCCAGGCTGTTTATATGAGAGCTGTGTGTATACACCCCTCACATTTTTGTACATATTTTATTTTATATTTATATGTAACAACACTGATGAAATGACACTCTGCTACAATGTAAAGTAGTAAGTGTACAGCCTGTCCCCCCAAAATAACTCAACACAGCCATTAATGTCTTAACCATTGGCAATAAAAGTGAGTACACTCCTAAGTGGCAATGTCCAAATTTGGGCCCAAAGTGCCAATATTTTGTGTGGCCACCATTATTTTCCAGCACTGCCTTAACATGGGCATAGAGTTCACCAGAGCTTCACAGGATGCCACTGGAGTCATCTTTCACTCCACCATAATGACATCACGGAGCTGGTGGATGTTGAGACCTTGCACTCCCCACTTTCCGTTTGAGGATGCCCCACAGATGCTCAATAGGGTTTAGGTCTGGTCACATGCTTGGCCAGTCCATCACCTTTACCAGTGGTTGTCTTGGAGGTGTGTTTGGGGTCATTGTCATGTTGGAATACTGCCCTGCGGCCCAGTCTCTGAAGAGAGGTGATCATGCTCTGCTTCAGTATGTCACAGTACATGTTGGCATTCATGGTTCCCTCAATGAACTGTAGCTCCCCAGTGCCGACACCACTCATGCAAAATGTGAGGGGTGTACTCACTTTTGTGAGGTACTGTTTATATATATATATATATATATATACATATATATATAAAAATATATACAGTGCCTTGCAAAAGTATTCACCCCCCTTGACTTTTTACTGATTTTGTTACATTACAGCCTTAAGTTCATTGTTTTGTTAATCTGAATTTTATGTGATGGATCAGAACACAATAGTCTAAGTTGGTGAAGTGAAATGAGAAAAATATAGACATAAAACTATTTTTTAGAAATAGAAAACAGAAAATTGGCATGTGCGTATGTATTCACCTCCTTTGTTAGGAAGCCCATAAAAAGCTCTGTTGCAACCAATTACCTTCAGAAGTCACAAAATTAGTGAAATGATGTCCACCTGTGTGCAATCTAAGTGTCACATGATCTGTCATTACATATACACACCTTTTTTGAAAGGCCCCAGAGGCTGCAACACCTAAGCAAGAGGCACCACTAACCAAACACTGCCATGAAGACCAAGGAATTCTCCAAACAAGTAAAGGACAATGTTGTTGAGAAGTACAAGTCAGGGTTAGGTTATAAAAAATATCAAAATCTTTAATGATCCCCAGGAGCACCATCAAATCTATCATAACCAAATGGAAAGAGCATGGCACAACAGCAAACCTGCCAAGAGACGGCCGCCCACCAAAACTCACGGACCGGGCAAGGAGGGCATTAATCAGAGAGGCAGCACAGAGACCTGAGATAACCCTGGAGGAGCTGTAGAGTTCCACAGCAGAGACTGGAGTATCTGTACATAGGATGACAATAAGCCGTACGCTCCATAGAGTTGGGCTTTATGGCAGAGTGGCCAGAAGAAAGCCGTTACTTTCAGCAAAAAAACAAAATGGCACGATTTGAGTTTGCGAAAAGGCATGTGGGAGACACCCAAAATGTATGGAGGAAGGTGCTCTGGTCTGATTAGACTAAAATTTAACTTTTCGGCCATCAAAGAAAACGCAATGTCTGGCGCAAACCCAAAACATCCCATGACCCAAAGAACACCATCCCCACAGTGAAACATGGTGAAGGCAGCATCATGCTGTGGGGATGTTTTTCAGCAGCCGGGACTGGGAAACTGGTCAGAGTTGAGGAAAAGATGGATGGTGCTAAATACAGGGATATTCTTGAGCAAAATCTGTACCACTCTGTGTGTGATTTGAGGCTAGGACGGAGTTTCACCTTCCAGCAGGACAATGACCCCAAACACACTGCTAAAGCAACACTTGAGTGGTTTAAGGGGAAACATGTAAATGTGTTGGAATGGCCTAGTCAAAGCCCAGACCTCAATCCAATAGAAAATCTGTGGTCAGACTTAAAGGTTGCTGTTCACAAGCGCAAACCATCCAACTTTAAGGAGCTGGAGCAGTTTTGCAAGGAGGAATGGGTAAAAATCCCAGTGTTAAGATGTGGCAAGCTCCTAGAGACTTATCCAAAGCGACTTGGAGCTGTGATTGCGGCAAAATGTGGCTCTACAAAGTATTGACTTTAGGGGAGTGAATAGTTACAGTATGCACATTTACTTTTTCTGTTATTTTGTCCTATTTTGTACTATCTATCTATCTATCTATCTATCTATTGCAAGCGAATTTTAGCCATATTTGGGGTTTTCGTCAATCCGAAATCGGCTAAGCGAGGAAAAAAATGGCGGACAAAAAACGTAAAGATTCTGAAATAGGATGAAAACGAGGCTGAGCAAAGCCAGGCACGCAAAAATTAGAAAATACACTAACACAGTAACACTTACACCACAACGCCAGGCACGCCGGACTTTGAAATTAAAACCAACGGCAGTCAGTGCGTAACATGCAAACAGAGAGATGGTGGAAAGAGACACAAAACTTGCAGGTTAATGAAACCTGCAATGAGCGGCCCGTACAGTAAGCGGGAGGAAATGGTCACAATGAGCGCTGAAGGCACTCATCGCGGGGCTCATCATGAGCCCCGCGAGCGGTAGAGGACCAAAAGCCTCACATTGTGTGGCAAACAGCTTTGCCAGCCTTAGAATTTTAATCCCATCAGTTTTGACTGGCAATTTCCTAGTATGTACAGTATATAGTTGTAAGCATGGTCAGCGCAGAACTATTCCAAATCCAATAATTGTATCTGGATTTTTACATTTTTGATGTTGAAAAATTAAAATTATTGGACTAACAGCCACATTAAATTCCAAGCCCGTAGCGGCAACGGCACACCCGCAAAGCCTGAAAGCTTGAAATTCTGCTGCGTTTCAGAGCTATTACATTCAAACATGCCACAAGCAACGGGCCGGAAATGCAAACCCGTAAACCATTCTTGGCACGTTGCATGTGCGGCCGTGAACATGCTCAGTTAGTCAAACCCGTAGTAGGGGCCAATGGTAAAAGAGATCGTCATCATTACTTCACTGAAAAATGGAGTATAGATTTCAAAGCCTTATGGGTTTCAATTACGAGTTTCGATCGGACCCTCATTTCAGAAATAACGCAATATTAATAAATCAGTAAATATGATATTCTAGTCCATGCGAGCTCCATTATATGAATTAACACATTGATTGCAGGCATCGATATAACACGGAAATTAAATAGAAATAAAAGTATTTTATATTGCAGATTTGCAAGCTTAAGAATGTGCTATTAGTTCTAATACCTAACATCACTTTCGCTTTAATTATAAATACAGTAGTGTGTGTATATTTGCATTTACAGTGTTACGGTTAGGACTTTAGTACCCGTAGGCTTTTTGGGTCCATTTGCGGGTTACGGGATTGAACGCCAGTGGATTCTTAGCAATTTAAAAGCGATTTGCGAACTTAACTTTACAGCATTGACAGATCAAAGGATTTGCGGCAACGTAGTTCAGATTTCAACGTCCTGTAGGGTTTTTCTGCCTGTAACCCGCAGATCGTTTGCGGGTTGCTTTACAAGGCCAATTTAATTTAAGTCCTGTGTTGTGCGGGCCTTTTTGCTACCACGTATATATAATGTTTGTGCACCCAGGCTGTTGGATATAAGAGAGCGGTGAGAGGTGCCAAATGTGTGTGTGTTTTGGGAAAACAGGCTATTACCTGTTTACTGAGTCCTTTTCTGCTATGACTGCGTTGGCGCAGGCAGCTGCAGGGGTGGTGATCATTCGCTAGACGCTGCTGAATTTTGCTGCCGATATCATAGCTTAAGGGTTAGGGTAAGGGTTATTGTAAGGGTTAGAGGGTTAGGGTAAGGGTTAGAGGGTTAGGGTAAGGGTTAGGGTAAGGGTGACTGTTTCAGCTTAAAATTTGTATATGTTCTCGGCAGTGCTTTGAAAGTGTACACAATTTCGGCAGCGCCATATAACAGCTTCATGCTGCAACTGCTGCTGCTGAGCTTGTGCTGCGGCTGGCGCACCTTTAAAGGAAAAGATCCTGGCCCTGCATCTCACAATCACAGAATTTCTTTATATCATATGTATTCTGGAGGAACCTTATGCCACACAGGAATGATAAGTCCATATGTTTTGCACACACATTTTTTATAAATGTTGACGTTCTTCCTGATTAATTCATCTTCTTCGAGATCCTCAAGGAAATCTTGATATTGCCTCTCATCGTCTGTATCCATGCCTTCCCTTTCCCTGTCCATCTCTTTCAGTTTCCAGTTCCTCCTGCGTTGTCGTTTCGTGCGATCGTAGCTCTTCTTGATTATCACCACATCTGCTATCACAAAACTAATATTTATAAATGCTGATAACATCAAGCTAAGTTATTCCAAGTTCCCTGGTGGTCCAGTGGTTAGGATTTGGTGCTTTCACTGCTGCAACCTGGGTTTGATTACAGTTAGGGAACCAAGAGGTCACAGGCCACCCTGAAGCCATGCAGCAGTCGGCTTGGTCAGTACTTGGATGGGAGACCACCTTGGAATACCAGGAGCTTATGCTGTGGCCCACTGGAAAACAAACTGGTGACCCACTCCATTATCTCTGCCATGAATACCAAGTGGATCAGCATGGTACATCAGGTCACGGAGAGTTGGGCACGACCAAAAAATGCAAACACACAGAAATTATTAGCACATATGGGATATGCTTTTTGTAACAAAAAAATAAACATTTTAAATACAAGTATTTGTCACTGAAATTTGTCACCCCTTTCTGAATCTTATGGATTAGCACAACCAGACACCTTGGCACGCTGCGGTGGGTAGGGTCAAGGATGGTTGAACATGACTGAAAGACTAAAATAAATCAATAAATGGTCACTGAAATTAATATTAAGATGCAATATCTGATGATTTGTTTGAGGAAGAGAATCAATTTAAATATTTCTGTTATTTTAACCAATTTCTGCTCTTTCTGCAATATACAGATGATTTGTGTCTTTACCCCTCAATCCACCATAGCTATTTTTTACGTTTTAAAGAAACACATTTTCCCTTATTTCCTTTAAACCCAACATTATAACCCTTCATAATGTCTTATTTCCAGGGTAATCCTGCTCAGTGCAATTCATTTTTGTGAGTGTGAGAATCATTCAATTCCCTAACAGACACAGGAATTAATATTTTAGTTAAAATAAAAAAATTTTTTTCTGGGAAATGTATTAATTTTAATATGTTACATGTGACCCATTCATAATATATTACACATGTCCTGGGTTTCTCGATCTCTGATGAAATCTTTTCCAATAGGCTATTTCTGTCAGCTCCAATTTTCCTTTAAGATGTTAGACTTAACTTTCTCAACAGGAAGATTTAGAATACTTCCTTTAACTTTTGTGTCAATAATTTTAGTATTCTAAGGATTACCAAATTTTTGTGACATATAGAAGAAATATGATTAGATATGGCATTAAATTATTAGACAGTATGTCATTATCAGACCATTATAGTGTACGGCCTTTGGAATAAGCTATAACACGGGGAAGGAAGAACTAGAAATACTATATATAGAGTCATATAAAATGTATATAGGTAATGCTCCTTCGAAGGTTCATTGTACGACTATACTTACAATACAGAATAATGAGCAAGCAATATTTAGAGGGTAAAAAATATACAATCTGTAGTTCAAAAAAAATGTCATATTCAATTATACTGCAGTCTAATGTGCCATATTGGTTTCTGATGATCTTCTTCCTCAGATGAAGAAGTATGTAAAATCAGAGGCAGTTTATATCTGCACAATGAAAAAGTCTCAGCTAGAATTAATAGTGCTTTCATCTGAACCCAATGTAAATTCATTTAGTTTACAAGGACACACATTCCTGAGACACAGAAGGAGCAACTTAGTAAAGAAAAGAAAATCCTAAAGTAAGGAATAGTTATAAGTAAATGTGAAATATTAAGACTGTAAGTTTTTTACACACAAGCAATTTTGCCCATTTTTAACCTTAGTTATTCAAAAGGACATCTAGGAACACAGGGTTTCTTTAAGTAATTACAGAATAATCTAGTTTTTATTATCATTATTATTATACTTTATTTGTAACATGCCAACATATTCTGTAGCGCCAAAATACAATGGGCCACATACAATTGGCCGAATTTGACATCCGGTAGCCCGTAAATGAGGTTGCAGGCAAATTTGCTATTCAATTGGCGTCTTTTTTGCGGGCTCCGATGAGGTTACGAGTTACGGGCTTGAAAATATTCCGTCCGTCAAACTCATAACTTATAGCCTTCAGAAGCCTTTGATCTTTCATTTTCGCAAGACTAAAATCGAAAATCGCTATTCAATTGCTCAATTTCCCCAAGCCCGCAAACATATCCACACCTGTAAACCACAGATGGAGGAGCAAATCCTACATGTACAAGCGAGGACCCGCAAAGGGGTTAAACACATATTTGTAGCACTGAAAATACAAATAAAAAATCAATCCTGCACTGTAAATGACGGGGAAAGCGATGATAGACATTATAATTAATTGCACAACAGTCTTAAGCCCGCAAATAGGCAGGAAATCCATTTTTATTTTATGTGTCATTTTGGGGTTAAAACAATCTTGGGTATCAATGAGTTAACCCGCCTGGCAGTATGATTATGTCAGTATTTAGAATGTTAAAGCGGTACATTAAAAAATACTGACATAATCATAAGGCCCTTTCCCCTTTATCCTCCTCCCTTTCCCCCTTCCCTCCTCCTCCTCCCCTATATCCTCCTCCTCACTTCTCCCCTCTCCAATCACCTCCCTTTATCCCCATCCCCTCCTCCTTTTCCCCCGTATTATCCTCCCTCCTTATCATCCTCCTCCTCCCTCCTTCCCCCTTATCCTTCTTCCTCCTCCTCCCTTCCCTCCTCCCCCCTCATCATCATCCTCCTCCTCCTTCCCAATTATCATCCTCTACCTCCCCCTCCTCCCTTTCCCCCCTTCCCCCTTATCCTCCTCCTCGCTTTCCCCTTATCCTCCCTTTCCCCCCTTATTCTCCTCCCCCTCCTTCCCCTCCCTCCTCCTCCCTTCCCCCTTATCATCCTCCTCCTCCTTAACCCTTATCATCCTCCTCCTTCCCCCATAATGTCCTCCTCACTTCCCTCCTTATGCCCCTCCTTCATTTCTCCTTATCCCCCATTTCCCCCTTTTCCTCCTCCCTCTTTCTCCCTCTTTCTCTCCTCCCTCTTTGCCCCCTTATCATCTTCCTCTTCCTCCTCCCCCCATCATCCTCCTCACTTCCCCCTCTCCAGTCCCTATCCCCCTCTCTCCTTACTTTTTAATTGGATCTGATGAGCTCCATGCTCATCTCTCACCCCGTAGCATGTCTTCCGGCAGGGAAGTGACCGGCATATGCTAATGAAACGATGTCACAAGGGCGTCACGTCATTAGCATATACTGGTCAGTCAGTTCACTGCCGAAGAAACGCTGCGGGGGGAGAGATGAGCAGGCAGCTCATCAGATCCAATTAAAAAGTAAGGAGAGAAGGGGATAGGGACTGGAGAGGGGGAAGTGAGGAAGAGGTTGGGGAGAAGGAGGAGGAGGATCGGGGGGGAAGGAGGAGAAAGATGATCAGTGGGGAGGAGGATGATAGTGGGGGAAGGAGGATGGAGGAGGAAAAATGGTGTGCTGAGGGGACCCAGGCAATTTTGGCAGCACTGGGCCTCCTCCAGATCCCCCATGAAGTAATCCTGAGCGTGGCTTAGGGCTACCGATTTAGGAAGAGAAAATTAACCCAGAGTCACGCTCGTGATTACCGTTTAAGAGGTTAATACATATCAGGCCACCCATATGGACTAGAACAGTATTGGCATTCTTTTCCATAATTCTGTATTTTCCATATTTTGCAAGTCGGATCGCATATCAGACCTCCGAACCTAATTGAATGACAAGTAACCTCCATGTTTTACTGCCGTAATTCGGACAGTCTAATTTCCTATAAGCTGTTTCGAAATGGGATATTACGGGCCTGCTTAATCTGCTCCGAAATAGTGTATGGTTTACGATTGTCGCTTCAAGCCCGCAACATGCGGGCTTAAGCAATTGAATAGCATCGCAAACTGAGACAAATGGTTACGGGCTTGGAATTGAATGTGGCCCAATATTAATACATCGCAAAAGAATGGCAGCCCTGTCTTAAGTGCATATGTACATAGTTCTTTTTCACATACCACTATACATGATTGAAAACTTGCAAACCTACAAACTAAAGGGTTTTTATACATTTACAGTATGTAATGCCTCCTGATGTCTCTTTATACTGTATGCTGAACAGGACATAACCCACAGTAAAGTCACAACATTACAGGGTAATGTTTTGTTAAATGGCATGATTTACAACTAGGTGAACAAGGCAGCCGTCTGAGGACACAACCCTTGGAGGGAAGCCTCATTTGCATAATAATTTATTTAATTTCAGTTTGTTTATGTTTCCCACATAGCCCCTTCTTTCTCTATCTAGGTGGCATGAGTAGAATAGAAGTTTGCAGTGTGCTGCACTATAGTATAACAAACAAGATAAGGAAGCACATGGACAAGTTCACAGTTACTACACCACTCTACTCCTTATTCCCACTGGCATGTAGGAGGTATCAGCAACATTGTGGTAGGGAAATAGAGATGCACATGCGCTCATACACCCAGGGGGAGGCTAAATAGCTTGTTTGTAGAGGTGACCGATATGTAAATTTGGGCCTGGAAATTAATGATATTACAGCTCTGCCTCCACACTTTTCACCCTACTAAGGAATAGAGCAAAGGAGGGCATCAATTTTTGAAATATTAATTTAATATATAGAATGTATTTTTTATTTAAAAGCAACAAGTAGGCATTTTTCATTCCACTTTATGTAATGCCATATGTTTTCATTAGCATGTGTCTTTTTCTGAATTAACACAAATGTTCCTAATTATTTTAAAATTCCTTTACAGTGCACTGGTGCCACAATAACTCAATTTACCCTCTCTAATTTCTGGTTACATAAATCATATGACCCTAGCTATGTAACACCCTGTATTTATAGTGATCTGGTCCTGACTACTGTCCCTAGGTTCTAGCCTGGTGCTGCGGGTCTCTGGTGTGTGACGTCACTCGTCAGCGACTCCACTTAGCTATTACCCCGCTGCCACCATGAAAGCTTGAATCGCCCACTAGTAGGAACTCGGTTGGCTACCACTTTTCAAAACTCTCACATTACTACTCAAACATGAAAAGCTTGATAGACCGAGATATACTGAGAACTTTCTTGAGCAAATCATGTAAAGGTAGGTGTTTAAAAGTGTATTAAAGTCTTAAAACTCAGACATTATAGTTGGTTTATGCTTTTTATACTCATTGGCCTAAAAATCTCCATGATAGCAGAGCTAGTTTAAATATTTATAGATTATTAACATGGCATATTGATAACCAGCTCTGAATTATCGCAAATGAGCAACATTAATAAAATTGCACACTGTGGTATAGTAAAGAGATCAAGAAAAGCAATAAATACTATTTATAAAAAATTGTTGTGGGCAAAATAGTATGTCAAGAACATAAAGGAATCTAAATATTTTGAATAATTGGATAGTGATTACATTTTTAAGGAAATACTTAACAGAAAACTCCAATTGTGGTTATATGTGTTTTATGGTTATACAATAATAATAGTAATAATAATTAATAAAGCGTTTTTAACTTGAATACCTGTTAAATCCAGGAGCAGTAAACCATCTTTGGATAATACAGTAGAATCCCTGTTATCTGACACCCAACTAACCGGGACTCTCAAGCAACCGGCACCAATTCCATTTTCAAAAAACTCGAGCTAAACCCGCATAACCGGCACTATCCGGCACTATACGGAGTTCGAGACTGCAAAAAAAAAAAGCTAACTTTTTTTCGAATTGTTTTTTTGGGCCTTTAATGGCCCAGTTTAGGTGATAATGCCTTTTAAAAGGCATTTTGAGGGATTTTGGGGGGTTAAAGGGTCATTTAGACCCTTAAATTCAGGGACTCCCGATTAACCGGCAACTACAGTTATCCAGCAATAGGGAGTCCCCGTGGGTGCCAGATAACAGGCGTTTTACTGTTTATAGTAATCACACGTTATGCCATAGTATTTGGCAGAAATTAAAGTAACACAGCAAATGAAAAATACATTTATAAGTAAAAAATTAAATTACATTTTTTATTTCAAATTGAGTGCAAGTGTTAGATAATTGAGGTTAAAAGTAAGTCATTTTAAACATAAATTGCCTGAAAAGATCCTTGCTTTCTACTACTAACTTTCTCAATGGTGTTTAATTACTTGATAAGCAGGAAGAGCATGCCCAATTGGTTAAATCACGTAGGCTTATTTATACAGATCACTGTATACGTGTATCAGTATATTACAATAAACAGTATACAGTATTTTTCGCCGTATAAGACGCACTTTTTCTTCCCCAAAACTGGGGGGGGGGGGGGGGAAGTTGGTGCGTCTTATACGACGAATACACCTTTTAAAACTGCCTCTTTCTGCCCCTCTTGATCCTCTCCCCCTCCTGATTCTCCCCTTCGACCCCTCTGATCCTTCCCTTGCCCCCCTTTAGATCCCCACTTCTGATCCCCCCCCCATTGGCGCTTCCTACAGCACCAGCAGCATGCCTCTAAACTGCATAGCGTCGGCCGGTGCATCCTAGTGACGTCACTCACGCGACGCAAGGGAAGGCTGCAGTACAGGAGGAGTGCTGGTAGGAAGCGCTGCGCGATGGGGTGAGATCAAGATGGGCCAAGGGATGATCATGGATGGGCAGAGGGGAGAAGAAAGGGGAGGATCAGGAGGGTCAGGGAGGGTCAAGAGCTCCTGGAGGCTCCCAAATGCTCCAAAATGTGTATGTGTGTATGTATGTATATGTGTATGTATGTGTATATGTATGTATATGTGTATGTATATGTATGTATATGTGTATGTATGTATATGTATGTATATGTATGTATGTATATATATATATATATATATATACATATATATATATATGTATATATATATATGTATATATATATATATATATATATATATATTTGTGTGTGATGTAGGTGTGTATATGTGTGTGAAGTGTATTTGTGTTTGATTCAGAATATTTTTTTCTTGTTTTCCTCCTCTAAAAACTAGGTGTGTCTTAGGTGCAGGTGCGTCTTATATGGCGAAAAATACGGTAATTTGTTTTACATCTATATAGTGCTTTTTTTTTTAAATAAATAATTATTTAATAATTTAATCAAGAGTAATATAAAGGAGTAGTGCGTAAAAGAGACATTTATGTTCTGTAACTGACATATATTAGCTTATTTGACCCTCCTTAAAATAATTTAGAGAAAATAAACAAGAAAGAAAAATGGATATAGGTCTTAGGACGTCTTGGATACGCCCCACATAAGACAACATATAGAAAAAACGGACCCAGGAAATACGGATTTCTCAAAATTTTGAATTAATAAAGTACAACATTTCTGTTATATATGGTCATTTTTTCTGTTGTCTGACCCTCTCCTTTCTGTACAATGTTAAAGTCTAAACAAAAAACCCCCACAGCAACAATATAAATATAAAATACTAAGCGTTGGTTTTTCATGTGAGTAATTCTGAAAGTAAATCTGTGCCAGTCAGGACATCGCAGCTCGGCCTGGGACACACAAGTTTACCACATTAGAGGGAATAATTTACTGTGTCTTAGGCTGGTAACTGATACCCTTGCTAGAGCTAAAGTGGCCAAGAGGTTGAAGCAAAGAATGAATATATTATTATTTTCAACATGTGTTTGCAGTTGTGGAAGTTTAAACAATCTCCCTTAATTAGCTTGGACACACTGTTGGCTGAAAGCTCTCAATTTTTCATCCTAACTATCCTTCTGTATTAATGCAAAGCATATCTTTAGTTTTTCACCCTCTTGAAGTCCTTGATTGATTTATAGAGTAAGAACCCCACGGTAGGGCTTCGTCCTTCAGTCTCAAGTGTAACTACAGTATCCTGGGATAATAAACTAAGGTCTAAGGACACAGCAGTTCCAGGATGCAAAAAGATTAACACCATGATTTGTCTAGGGATGCATGAGACTATTTAACCTCCTTTCATTCAGAGCTGCATAAAAATATAAAAAAACTACAATAAAATATAGACATAAAAGGGAAAACTCAGCACAATGTCTAATTAAACAGGAAAAATGTAATTAAGCAAGATTGTAGATATAATAAAATACGTTTTAATGCGTCTGGACCTTGAAAGCATTCATGATACATTGATGGAAGATGTGTTAGTGGGGCATTTACATTTCTGGAGGGGAATTGTTGCATTTATTGATGCATGCTACCTGTGTATAGGACAGTGAGAGGCAATGGGAGGTGGTGTCAATATCAGTTAGATCAAATTAACTTAAAAAGCCGTCTAACTTCTCCGCCTTCTCTCCTGCCACACGCCTCCCTTCAGTGATAGATAAAAGAAACACAGGTTCATAATCCATGATCCAACTCTCAGAAAGTGATGTAACAAAGACAGAACAGACTCCTTTACTCATAAACAGAATCTTCAAAAATTCAGACCTTTCCCAAAAATGTTTTATGTCCGTGACTTACACAGCTGTAAATGTTGTTTGTTATATAGATCACAAATAAAGGCCTTTTTCTTGGACTGCGGTGATCCTTTAAAGGGACACTGTAGCATTCATACAATATTTGTTTATTTAATAACTAGATTGCAATAAAATTAATATTTGCAGAGTAAAACCACTGTGCCTCTCTCCATCCCCTATAAGATGTTCAGGTGAAGGGCAATCTACCAGGGGACTGACCTGATAAGAGTTTTTTATTTGTTATCCTGATTTCAGTCTTTAATCAAGCTACTTCCCTGCAGTGGCTATTGCAGAAAACCCTACATTGGTCAGAAAAAAAAATAGGACTGCCTTTTGGACAGATCCACTTGTATCTCCTGGATATATAATAGGAGAAAGCACATCTAAGGGAATCAGGGGCAGATCTATAAGTGGTGCGGGTGGTGCAGTGCACCAGGGCCCTCCTCTGGGGGCCTGGTGCTGTGTTTATTTCTTAAAATATTTTTTTTGCATATTTTTCTTTAATGCAGGGGTCACCTTGGGCCCCGCCCATTGGCCCAACTTGCCATGGCCCCCCTGGTACCCCTCTGGGTCCCAAAGTGGGGATGGGTTATGTAAGGGAGGAGCAAAGAAATATGGATGGGCGCTATGTGAGGTGGTTGCTGAGAGGGTTTGGGTGCTGACAATGGCCTCTATTTAATTGTCAAAAGCGCAAAGTATTGGAGCCCATAATGGAGCCTATAAAAGTGTCTGATATTTAATTGGCTTCTTTTAGCCTCCCGCAATTGATTTGCGAGTTACAGGCTTAAAATCCCTGTGATTGTCAAAAACGTAACTCCATCCTAGCTATTCCTTTGATGTTTCAAGGCCGCAAATGTTACCAGTGCTAAAGACGCACAATCCATATTCAATTACAGCAATTCAACAAGCCCGCAATTACCTTCAAACCCGTAAATCGCAAATGTATCAAAAAATCCTAAGAGTACTAGATAGGACCTGTAAGTGGGTTAAACATCTGTTCGTTGCACTGTAAAAGCAAATAAAAAACACACTACTGTACTTAAAAATACTGGGAAAGTGATGAAAGATATTAGAATTGCGGTAATTGCACAATGGTGTCAAGCTCGTAAATCTGCAATAATCTTTTTTTTTTAACGTCTTATTTCCATGTTATATTGATCCCTGGAATCAAGAAGTTAATACCTATCAGGCCACCCACATGGACTAGAACAGATGATTTCTTAATTACTATTGATCTCTACATTTCTGGATTGCGAGTCCAATCGCATATCAGGCATCTAAACACTATTTAATTGTAGTCTAAACATGTTTTACTGATGTCATGGTGACAGTCTCATTTACTATTGGCTCTGTCTAAAATGTAACTTATGGGTTTGCTTAATTGATCATGCCCTGAAATGCTTGTGTGTTGGAGCTTTGAGCCTGTAATTGCGGGCTTGAGCAATTAAATACATTTGTAACTGTAACAATTTACTAACCCACAGACATATGGGCAGTGGGAAGATAATTACAGGCTTGGAATTAAATGGGGCCAATGATTGGGTGATATGTAGGGTTGGATGCTAAGAGGGGTGGGTGCTGTATGGGGGTGATGTATATTTATCTGTAGAGAATGTTGCAGGAAAGTGGGGCGCATGTATCCTGGACCTATGCTGCAGGCAGAGGAGCTTCACAGGGGTAGAAGGTAAGGGAAGGGAGCAGCTATGGAAAGCGGTCTTGTGGGAGGTTTGATTTTATGAGAAGGGGTCTTCGGGAGATGAACAGTTATGGGAAGGGGTCTGGGGGAGGAGCAATGAGTGATTTGGTCCTGGCGGGGCACAGCACAAAACATTTTTTACAACCCCCCCCAAAAGGGGGCCCAACATTTTTTTTTTTGCACCAGGACCCTCCATTCTCTAGCTCCTCCCCGACTAGAATATATATTGCAATGTTCAAATGTACGTTTTAAAAGCTATACTGAATTTATTGTATCAAATACTGATTTTATTATTATTTGTTTACTAGATAAACTAATTAAACCTTATTGTTTGACCACTATTGTGGCCCTTTAGATGGATACATAAATATAAGAGTATTTTTAAATTAAATGTTAACTGTTTTTGCTTGAAAATGAGTGACGGGAACAGTACACTGAAACGCAGATAGAAAAGAATCAAATGCTTAATTGTTCCCATAGATTTTAATAAAAAGTAGGTTCTAGACAGCCCTTTTTTTACTGATACGTGCATATAAAGGATTGTAATAAAATAGAGAAATGAAATAAAGACATCACGAGGCCGCCAACAGTATATTACAATTAAAATAGTTATAACTTGAGGAGATTGGGGTGTGTACTCAAGAATTTGTTAACAACATTTTGTTAAAAATGTGAAATATTTAAATGATTGGCCAATTAGATAAAAATGTATGGTTATATGTATATAGTATATACCATAGATATCTATGTATTTGAAAACCTTGTATGGCAAGACACAGCAAGGTTTAGTGCAACACTTCCACCATATGTGTTATATCAAACGATTTTGGGTTATTGCCATCTGCAAAGATTTATTGTAGGCATATTTCTATATATTCCAAATATTCAAGAAATGTATATAGAATATGTAGAAAATCAACATAATTTTTTATCCTGATGATATAACTGGTTGCTTTGGATATTTGCTTCTCTAGGGCCCTTTAAATAAACTTATGGGCAAAATATTTTTAGAAATCTAAATAAAAAAATTAAATAATCACAATGTTACAATTTTTTACTTTTATGTGCTATTTTAATTTACTGATAAGATCTATTTTCTCTTATGTGTTGATTCTGCCCTCTACTTTCTCAGGAGAGTGTGCCATTGTAAACGAATGAGTTTAACAACATTCCTGCTGCAAACAATGTATATGTTATAAGGTGTTTGCACCTTAGAGTCAAAAATGGTAGACTGGATTGTAGCATAATTGTTTGTAAAAAGTAAAAAAGTAAAAAAATAGAAGTTTTTAAGTTTTTACCTATTTTCCTATATTTTTAACTTATATTATCTTTTTCTTTAAAGTAGTTGTTGTTTAGTCGTTCAGTTGTGTCCGAGTCTCCATGAACCTATAAACCGCAGCACGCCAGGCAAATTTTGTGTCTTGTTGTGCTCATCCATAAAGTTCTCATGGCAAAGATATTAAAGTGGGTTTAATTCCCAATTCCTACTCGAGTGGTGCCGCGATTTGACTGACCTCTTTGCTCTGACCTGCCCATCTTGGGTGACCCTACATGGTATAGCTCACAGCTTCATTGAAATACACAAGCCTCTCCAGAAGGGGTCTTTAAAGTTGTATAATTTAAATATGTGTTTACAGTGATCATTTAAAGCTTCAAGAAAGTCTTTAAAAATAACAGTAATTCATCCTGTAGATGTCTCTATTTCACTAGAAAATGGGAGCTGGACTGTAATTAATACAATATGGTTTATTGTAGAAGTCAGTTTGACACTGCAATAAATTATTACAGTTTCAGCCATTGTTGAATTATAAATTGAGGAACTTTCATAAATGAAGTGTTATAGTTGTCTTATGCTCTTATTATTTTCTCATGCAAGATGGTATTTCAGAAAATAAATGAAACAAAGAAAACAATTTCAGTGTGAATTTTCAGTTTGGTAAAATTCCATACAAGTCACATTTGGAGGTCTGAAATATTGGAAAATCTAATTGGGACCATTGGACTAGACTTAGACAAGGCTTAAACCCCCCTTTATTGAGCACAATTTGAACCAGTAAATATCTAATTTTAAGAATGTTAAACATTTTTTAAATATGTGCATTTTTCACTGAGAAATCAAATAAATTAAAGGCATATTTAAGTTTCCTGGATTATGAATGCATCTGATAGAAGATAATAAGTTGCATATGTAATTTTTTTTTGCATGAAAAAATACCAAAGTAAACATTTACAAATGTTTGCTAAATTCCTTCAGTTTGCAAGCTGCAGCTTTTGTTAGTTGACACCCCTGAAAATCCCTGCTAAGATTACCATAAAATTCATAATTTGTTTTGGCCAATCAGGAGAAAGCAAAGGTTAGCTGAAACATTTATATTAAACTCTGGGGTTCCTGTGTTGCAAAGTAGCCTGGCATATGTAGTCTCTCTCTCTCTCTCTCGCTATCCTGTGCTCTGATTCAGCTGTGAGCTCAGACCCCACCCAAATATGTGATTCCATACTGCAGCAGTACTTCCTTTGAACGGTAAAACATGGCTGCTCTCCTGTTTGTACTTGGTTATTTAATCTCCCTGATGGTGTGTAAAGCTGGATTTTACTTTCCTGCCTATAGCTTTGTAAGTACACTGAACTTTCTTTTTCCTATAATCCCAGTCTGTTTCTTACCAAACACTTGAAACCTAGGAAACTTATATATACTTTTAAATCTATGCTTACATGTGTCACTGACTGCCCACTGCCAGACTAGCAGCTACAACTCTGTGTAGTGAGCAAAAGAAAACAAAAGGTTACTCCTTAACAAATCTATCTGTGCAGAGCATGGAATGCTGGAATCACCTCAACAGGTCAGTAATGGGTTAACTTTTCAGTGCAGTCCTGAAAAGACACTTGAGGCCCATTTATCAAAATAAAACTGAAAATATAAGATTTCATGTAATTCAAAGAATATCTCTAAATTCAAGAGGAGGTGATAATACAAAATGATTGTTACAATGCAAGAGCAAATGGATATTTTTGCTAAAAGCACAAAGCCCCCAAGGGCTAAATGAAGTTTTTCTTTTTCCCCTGTCATTTAGATTTTGACCTAGTACAAAATAATTTGCTTGAATAAATTCATTTTAATTTTACTTGACTAGTGAAAGAGCCAGGGTAGCTCTAAGGACGTCTATGTTATTGCGAATATTATGCATCTAATTAAAAAAAATAAAACACTAGCATTAATCAGAACCGACTAACAGAGAGACTGAGTTTGTTTAATTTGGATTAAAATGAGCAATTTTCCTAGTGCATTGTTACATTACAAACTTAATAAATGCTGGCTGCAACATAATATGCTTAGCACTTATACATCAAAGCTCTACAGAGAGTGCAGATATTAAGTATCCACAATTATTAAGGTATGAAAAAACTGTATTATCAATTAAGTGGAGTATTGTTACTCTTACTAAAGCACATCACGTTTAATGTACAGTGAACTATGTATAAGATAAAGTGAAATCTTTAATAATTTTTAATGTAAATTGCTGATCAGTGTGATCTGCCAGGTTATTATTTCCACTCAATGTTCATTACTATTTGCCTGCAAATATATAATAGTTATGCACAATGTTCCACTTATAAAGCACAGTAAAGTTTGTTTTAGCCAAGTAAAGTATACAGTAAAAAGCACAAAGGGATCTGCTATAATAAATAATGCAAATCTCCGGTAGTATATACTGCCTGGTAGACAATCTAGCAATGAAATAATATAAAGTGAAATCTATAACCATTGTTAATATACATTGCGGTGCATTGTGATCTATTATAATCAGTGGCGGCGCTAGAGAATGGTGTAAAAAATATTTTGGGCCCCCCAAGGGTGGCTATAAAAAAAAAATTGTGCTGCCCCCGTTACCAACTACCTCAGTGCCCATACGTATGACCTGTTCCCATAACAGCTCCCCTCGCCTACACATCAATTGTGCAATTAAAACAGTTACTACCTTTACTGCACATTATTATTATTAGCCAGGCAATATATACAGTTGTGTTCAAAAGTTTGCATACCCTAGCAAAAATTGTGAACTGTTGGCATTTCTTTTGAAAATATGACTGATCATGCAAAAATTGTCTTTTATTGAAGGACTAGTGACTTGCCCGTCAAAGAATGACGGCAATGAGATGTGTATGTTTGGAAAGTTGTTTAGTTATTAATATACGTATTTAACACTTGTAAGATTTTAGTTATGATGAAATAAGTAGTATTGTGATATTAAACATGTTTATTTTTGTAAAATGTTCTTTTGGTGAACAGTATCTGTTAAAGCATTTTGTATTAAAAGTATTAACATTTGAATGTAAGAACAGTTGAACTTTAAATTAATCAGTATTGTAAACTAGAGGTAATGGTTTGTTAACATGCAATTTCTATGTCAACAATTGTTAACTTAAATATACATTGAATCCAGAGGAAGGCAAACAGTAAAAACCCTCCTTGAAACATAGCCAATTGTATCAGAGAGGGAAAAAAAATAATTCCTTCCTGACCCCATGAACTGGCAATCAGATTACTCCCTGGATTAATATTTAACATAAAAGACAACATGTACATTGTGACTTAAAACGTGGTTGAGCTCTTAATATGAACTTTGTAATATGTCTAAGTAATGAACATGAAAGTATATTTTTTGAAACTTGAACTATCTGATCTGACTAAGTAAGGAACTTGAAAACATTTTTTCCAAACTTGTAACATTAGAAACAGTAACATAGTTAATTAACATTTTAACATAATTTGTAAAACTAATGCAAGGCAAATGTTTTGTGAGGCTAATCATCCATAAACAGTACTTGCATTAATTATGACTGAATTGTTTATTGATTTGTATGTTTCAATGGTTGACCTTTGTTTATTGCTGTGACTTAAAACGGGGTTGACCTCTTAACATGAACTTTGTAATATGTGTAAGTAAAGAACTTGAAAGTATATTTTTTGAAACTTGAACTTTCTTATCTGTCTAAGTAAGGAACTTGAAAATATTGTTTTCAAACTTGTAACATTAGAAACAGTAACATAGTTAATTAACATTTTAACATAATTTTGTATTAAAAGTATTAACATTTGAATGTAAAAACTGTTGAACTTTAAATTAATCAGTATTGTAAACTTGAGGTAATTGTTTTTTAACATGCAAGTTCTATCTGAAGAATTGTTAGCTTAAATATACATTGAATCCAGTGGAAGGCAAACAGTAAAAACCCTCCTTGAAACTTAGCGAATTGTATCAGAGAGGGGAAAAAAATAATTCCTTCTTGACCCCATTAGCTGGCGATCAGATTACTCCCTGGATTAATGTTTAACATAAAAGACAATATTTACATTGTGACTTAAAACGTGGTTGAGCTCTTAACATGAACTTTGTAATATGTTTAGAACTTGAAAGTATATTTTGTGAAACTTGAACTTTCTTATCTGTAAGTAATGAACTTGAAAATATTGTTTTCAAACTTGTAACATTAGAAACAGTAACATAGTTAATTAACATTTTAACAAAATTTGTAAAAATAATGCAAGGGAAGTGTTTTGTGAGACTAATGATCCCTAAACAGTACATCCATTAATTATGACTGAATTGTTTATTGTTTTGTATTTCTCAATGGTTGACCTTTGTTTATTGATGTGACTTAAAACGTGGTTGACCTCTTAACATGAACTTTGTAATATATCTAAGTAAGAAACTTGAAAGTATATTTTGTGAAACTTGAACTTTCTTATCTGTAAGTAATGAACTTGAAAATATTGTTTTCAAACTTGTAACATTAGAAACAGTAACATAGTTAATTAACATTTTAACATAATTTGTAAAAATAATGCAAGGCAAGTGTTTTGTGAAGCTAATCATCCATAAACAGTATACTTCCATTAATTATGACTGAATTGTTTATTGATTTGTATTTTTCAATGGTTGACCTTTGTTTGTTGCTGGTGATTTAAAACGTGGTTGACCTCTTAACATGAACTTTGTAATATGTCTAATTAAGAAACTTGAAATTATATTTTTTTAAACTTGAACTTTCTTCAAATTTTCTTTGCTCTCCTTCCTCTGGATGTAAATGGGAAGTACGATGATAAATTTGGCCTTGGACTTTAAAACAGTAAGGACCATGTCCTGGTACATTAGCAGCTAATGTTGCCCCCATAGATGCAAAGGATATGGCACTATTGTAGGATCTTATGTTTGTCTTAAAATGTTTGTAGTTTGGAAAAGTAGGTTCAGTCACAATGTTTTGTAAATAGATTGGAAATTATTTTCTTTCTGGAAGTTTGAACTTGCCTTTTTGACAGCAACTAATAAATTGGCCATCTCTGGGTTTCTCCTGTTTAAAATAATAAGCGTCACAAAACTGACATTGTAAACCTCTACTGCTAAAGACTTGAGTAAAGGACAATTTGCAAAGCATATATCAGTTTCATTTTCAAATTCATCAGGTGAAATGTCATGTGATGTTTCAGGAACAGGTTCTAAATGCTTTGTTTTTTTGGTGGCTTTTTTTGGTATATCTTTTATTGGTTTAGGTAAAATGTCATGTAATGTTTCAGGAAGAGGTTCTAAATGCTTTGTTTTTTTGGTGGCTTTTTTTGGTATCTCTTTTATTTTTTTCAGGTAAAATGTCATCTGATGTTTCAGGAACAGGTTCTAAATGCTTTGTTTGGTTAGTAGCTTTTTTTGGTGTATCTTTAATTTTAGAAGGTGATAGTCTTTTGCTTGCAATTCTTTTGCGTTTTTTTTCTCGTCGAATTTCCTTCTGCTCCGGTGTCTGCTGGCTGTCGAATCTCTGTCATCGTTCTCTAGCTTGCTGTCTTATCTTTTCTTGTTTGCTCTCGTTATCAGCCATGTTAATCTTTAAAAAAAATATCGTATCATTAGTTTATTTTGAGATGTTAAGTTTGTTTTTAAAAAAAATCTTATCAACAGTTTGTTTCTATGTGATTGTAGTTCATTGTAGCGGTACTTTCTTTGTATTGTTAAATAAGTGTTTTTTATTTTTGTGCTTTTACTTTCTGTTGTAGGTTGTAATTTTTGCCTTACATGCATAGCACACTCAAGGTAATTACACTATAGCTTCTTCTAGATGTAGTAGGTGTATTTTTTTGGTTTGTTAATTTATTTTTTTCTTGTACTTTTGGCTTATAGGGATAGTAGAGGGCAGAAATTAGTGGATGTAATTTATCATACAGGGGATTGTTATAATAGTATTTTTATATTTTATATAAAGGCTTATATGTTGGGGCTCTGAAAATGTTTCTATTGTTGTTTTTTGGGTGTTAGTACTATTTGTTGTACTATTGTATTTTATGTGTGTGGTTAGGTTTTATGCTTAATATTGTACATTAGGACTGGTAATTTAGAATGACAAATTTTATTTAGTATGTGTTTTGAGACTTTTGTGGACTATGCTGTTTTTTTTTTTTTTTGGCTAGATTGAAGTTTGGATTTACTGTTAAACATTATTGTCCATAAAAGACAAATAAGAGGTAAATGAGAAATGTGTCAGTTATATTTTGTTAAAAGTTATAGTTAGTGGTTGTTATTCTTTATTTTTTTTTCTGTTGACATGGATGCAGAGAAAACATGTTTATTTTGTTTTTTTCTTTTTTTACTTGTTATACTGTACCTTGGTTGAAGTGTGATTTCAAGCAGAATCTTTGTTGGTCCTCTGTTGAAAGTCTTCGTCCGATGCTCTTCACGCAGTGTCTGTTGTAAAATAAAAAGTAAAATGTTATTTTATTTTAATGTATTTGTACTTAATATCAAATGTTATTGTTTTGTTCTATTGTATCTGTTATGGTGAATTTTACTGCTATGCTGTTTTTTGTGCAACCTTTTAAAATACTTTAATTGTATTTGTATATTACAGTTATCCTTTTTTTCCCTGTAATTATTAATGTTTTTACTATTTTGGATCTGATCACAATGTTTTTAGCATTATCCTGTTTTGTGTCCACCACTTTTGGTATGCTTATTTAGGCTTCTTTGTAATGCTTATAGGTTCTTAAACAATGAAGAAGAATATTAAATAACTTTTCTATCTGTTTGTGTGATTTTTGGTACAATCCTGTTTTGTGTCCACCATATTTTGCAAACTTTATTTGCTTAATTAGTCTTCTATTTTGGATATGATCACAATATTTTTAGCATTATCCTCTTTTGTGTCCACCACTTTTAGTCTACTTATTTAGGCTTATTTGTAAGGCTTCTAGGTTCTTAAACCGTAAAGAAGAATATTAATTAACATTTTTATCTGTCTCTGTGTTTTTTGCTACAATCCAGTTTTGTGTCCACCATATTTTGCATACTTTATTTGCTTAATTAGTCTTCTTTATGAGTATTAAATGATGTTGGACAGTAAAAATGAATGTTAATTGCCTTTTCTATATCATGGTAGGCTTTTTTGTTTTATCCTGTTTTGTGTTCACCACTTTTTAGTTGCTGCATTTGGCTTGTGGGTGATGGTTGGAGGTTATTTTACAGTAAAGAGGAGGAATAATTTTGTTTTATGTATGTTGCTAATGTTTTGGATGCTATCCTGTTTTGTGACCACCTCTTTTTTTTTTTTTTCTCTGAAACTGTCTTTCTTTGTAAATTGTATAGGTGTTTGTGAAGTTTGTTGAACTGTGTTGTTTTAGTCTTTCTTAAATTTGTATTTTTTTTTGTTTTTTGTACTTTTAATTTTTATATTGGCGGCCATTAAACATATATATTTTAATTTTGTTTCTACTTCTTATACTATACCTTGATTGAAGTGTTGTTCTTGTCCGAATGACAGAGGGTCCCCTCCTGCCTATCTTAGTCCGCCGGTCTTCTTGTAGTGTCTGTTTGAAAAAGAAAGTTAAATGTATATTTCTTCTTTTTGATTTATCAAAGCATGGTCTTTTTCAACATGTAATGTATTTTTCTATCTTACCTCTTCTTCTTTCTTTGTGTTCTTTAAAAGGGATTCTCGTTCACAGTGCACAAAGCAAATTCTTGAGTGACGCTGTTGATGCAAGCGAAGGGCCGCATTTTCGCAAAGGGGGGCCGCATTTGGGGAGGTGGAGGCTCTACGCCGCCTCACAATCAGTTAAAAACTACCACACAATCGGGACTTTAAAAAAAACATAAACACGCAATGACTAACTACGTACACAAAAAAATACGACCCGCGGGACTTAGAAAAAATCCATTACGGAGTCGCAACCTTAAAAGACAACCCGCGCACACCAGCAAACATAAAAAAAAATACACACAAAAATAAAATAAAAACATTACCCACACCAAGGGGGGACACCCAGGACCTCTGCAACACTGCTCAAATGTCAAATTCTGTCAAATTTGCAAAGTTTAGCCTTTTGAAAATCCCCTAAGCAAAAGAAAAAATGGCAGCCGAAAAAAAACGAAAACGAGGCTCCACAACACCGGACCGCCCAGCCATGTACAACTTACGCAAGAAGGGACCTGAGATAAGCTTGAAAACCAGCATTAACCCCACGGGACCCAAAATAAGCTCGGAAACCCGCATTAACTCCACATTAACCCTCGCAGTGGGGGTCCCCAATGGCACGCTATTGGGGACCCCTGCTACAATAAAAATTACAAATTCCTGCCTTACGGGTCCTTAAAGGACTGTAAAGGTCCTTAAAAGACCCGTAATAAAAAAATTATAATATACAGAGCCCCATCAACCCCTAAAAAACCCTGTCACTCATGGGGGTCAATACAGACCCCCATAAGCCCTTCATTAACCCTGTCACTCATGGGGGTCAATACAGCCCCCATAAGGACTTAATTAACCCCGTCACTCATGGGGGTCAATACAGACCCCTATAAGCCAATAAATAACCCTGGCACTCATGGGGGTCAATACAGACCCCCATAATACATGAATTAACTCTGTCACTCATGGGGTCAATACAGACCCCCATGAACTCTAAATTAACAGTGTCACTCATGGGGTCAATACAGACCCCCATAAGGACTTAATTAACCCGTCACTCATGGGGGTCGATACAAACCCCCATAAGCCAATAAATAACCCTGGCACTCATGGGGGTCAATACAGACCCCCATAAACACTTAATTAACCCTGTCACTCATGGGGTCAATACAGACCCCCATAAGGACTTAATTAACCCGTCACTCATGGGGGTCGATACAAACCCCCATAAGCCAATAAATAACCCTGGCACTCATGGGGGTCAATACAGACACCCATAAACCCTTAATTAACCCTGTCACTCATGGGGGTCAATACAGACCCCCATAAGCACTTAATTAACCCCATCACTCATGAGGGTCAGTACAGACCCCCATAAACCTATAATTAACACCCTCACTCATGAGGGTCAATACAGACCCCCATAAACCTATAATTAACCCTGTCACTCATGGGGGTCAATACAGATCCCCATAAGCCAATAAATAACCCTGGCACTCATGGGGGTCAATACAGACCCCCATACACCCTTAAATAACCCTGTCACTCATGGGGGTCAATATAGACCCCCATAAGAACTTTATTAACCCTGTCACTCATGGGGGTCAATACAGACACCCATAAACCCTTAATTAATCCTGTCACTCATGGGGGTCAATACAGACCCCCATAAGCACTTAATTAACCCCCTCACTCATGAGGGTCAATACAGACCCCCATAAACCTATAATTAACCCTGACACTCCTGGGGGTCAATACAGACCCCCATAATATGTTAATTAGCCCTGTCACTCATGGGGGTCAATACAGACCCCCATAAGCACTTAATTAACCCTGTCACTCATGGGGGTCAATACAGACACCCATAAACCCTTAATTAATCCTGTCACTCATGGGGGTCAATACAGACCCCCATAAGCACTTAATTAACCCCCTCACTCATGAGGGTCAATACAGACCCCCATAAACCTATAATTAACCCTGACACTCCTGGGGGTCAATACAGACCCCCATAAACCCATAATTAACCCTGTCACTCATAGGGGTCAATACAGACCCCCATAAGCCAATAAATAACCCTGGCACTCATGTGGGTCAATAAAGACCCCCATACACCCTTAAAAAACCCTGTCACTCATGGGGGTCAATACAGACCCCCATAAGGACTTAATTAACCCGGTCACTCATGAGGGTCAATACAGACACCCATAAGCCAATAAATAACCGTGTCACTCATGGGGGTCAATACAGACCCTCATAAGCCTCTATTTAACCCCATCAGTCCCATAAGGGTATATTATGACCCTTATGGGGCTGTTACAAACCTAACATTAACCACATAAGTGCCATGACGGTCCTCAAGGTCCATCATGACACTAAGTATAAACACTACACTGCACTAAACCCCTAATAAACCATTAAATCTAAACTAGCCCCCCTCTAAACTAACCTATTAACACCTACACTACCTAATAAACCCCCCCTACCACTCTAAGTTCCAAAAATAAAAAAAAACTAAGTCACAAAAAATAAAAAATCTACATTACAGAAAATAAAAAACCTAACTCACAAAAAATAAAAAATCTATATTACAGAAAATAAAAAAACCTAAGTCACAAAAAATAAAAAAGGAACATTACAGAAAATAAAAAAAATACTATACATCTCCCCCACTACAAAAAAAAAATTACACACCTGAAAAGGAAATACATATAGAATACATACAATACAATACAAATAAAATACAACACCCCCTATCTATCTAACATACAATCAATCCTATCTATCCAAAATACATCCCCCAAACTATCTAATATACAATAAATCCTAACTATCTAAAATAAATACGCCTATCTATCTAATACACAATAAATCCTAAATATCTAAAATACATACCCCTATGTAACATACAATAAATGCTATCTACATTCAGAAACCCTAATTCTAACCTAAAATCAAATAATTAAGACCACTTACCTTTGCAGATGTCTCTTCAGATCACCAACCTAGGGCAAAAAAAATAAAAATAAATAAATAAACTAACGGAGATCCACACTCGCGGACTTCCCTGACGCTAATGAGCCTCCTAGAGACTTTTCCGGAAGAAAATAGGCAATGGTGCCTTCGGATGGGCTGAAAACGCTGTCTATCAAATTCAGCCCATCAGAAGGCACCAATGTGTGAGCCAATCAGAATGGAATACACCCCAAAATCCCACTCTGATTGGCTAATGCACCTGTCAATCTTTATTTAAACCAATCACAAGGCGCATATACCTTCAGCCAATCACAATGGGATACACCCCCACAGGGTGATTGGCTGGAGGCATATGCGCCTTCTGATTGGCTGTTGTCAATATCGATCAGTATTACAGCCAATGAGAAGGCACAGATGTCTTCAGGCAATCACCCCGTGGAGGTGTATCCCATTGTGATTGGCTGATAGCAATAAAGCCTTCTGATTGGTTTAAATAAAGATTGACTGGTGCATTATCCAATATGAGTGGGATTTTGGGGTGTCTCCCTGTCTGATTGGCACACACATTGGCGCCTTCTGATTGGCTGAATTTGATAGACAGCGTTTTCAGCCAATCAGAAGCCGCCATTGACATTTTTCTTCTGGAAAACTCTGTAGGAGGCACCATTAGTTGTTTTTTTTAGAGCGCGGATTGTTCCAGGGCCCAGCTGGGGCAGAAGAGGAGGAGGCCGGGGACATCGCGGGGAGGTAAGTACAATGTATATTATGTTTATTTTACTTTTTTGGGGGGTTATATGTATGTTGTAGTAATGTAATGTTTTTTTTTTTTAACAGGGGCCGTGCCGGAGAAGAAAAGAAGAAGGACGGAGACAGGCTGGAAAGGTGAGTAGAATATTTAGAATAGTTAGAATGTTTCTTTATTTTATGTAAATGTCTTGTACTATTTTTTTTATTTTCCCCTAGGATGGTGATCTCAAGGGACATCTGCAAAGGTAAGTGCTCTTAATTATTTTAGCTTAGAATTAGGGTTTGTATATGCAGATAGCATTTATTGTATGTTAGATAGGGTTATGCATTTTAGATAGTTAGGATTTATTGTATGTTAGGGGTATGTATTTTAGATTGTTAGGATTTATTGTATATTATATACTATTGTGTATACATATGTGTATGTATTTTAGATAGTTATCATTTGTTTTATATTATATAGTATATATTGTATGTTACATAGGGGTATGTATTTTAGATAGATAGGATTTATTGTATATTAGATAGATTGGGGGATGTATTTTAGATAGATAGGATTGATTATATGTTAGATAGATAGGGGGTATTTTATTTTATTTGTATTGTATTGTATGTATTCTACTGTATATGTATTTCCTTTTCAGGTGTGTAATTTTTATTTTTCTGTAGTGGAGGGTGGGAGGGGGGTTGTAATGTATTTTTTTATTTCCTTGTAATGTTCCTTTTTTTATTTTTTGTGAATTAGGTTTTATTATTTTCTGCAATGTAGATTTTTTTTTTTTTTAAATTAGGTTTTTTTAAATTTCTGTAATGTAGATTTTTTAGTTTTTGTGACTTAGGTTTCCCCCCCCCCCCTGTAATTAGAGTGGTGGGGAGGTTGATTAGGGGGTAGGTAGGTAGTTTAGGTAGGTAGTGTAGGTGTTAATAGGTTAGTGTAGAGGGGTGTTAGTTTAGATTTAATGGTTTATTGGGGTGGGTTTAGTGCAGTGTAGTTTTTGTACTTAGTGTCATGAGGGTACTGGAGAACCCTCATAGCACTTACGGGGTAATGTTAGGCTTCTAACTGTCCCATGAGGGTCTTTAAATACCCTTATGGCACGAATGGGGTTAAATAGAGGCTTATGAGGGTCTGTATTGACTCCCATAAGAGACTGGGTTAAAATGGTGTAGTGCTTACACTTTGTGTCATGAGGGTCCTGGATTACCCTCATGGCACTTATAGTGTTAATACATGCGTTCATTAGTGTGTTATAGGGGTCTATATAGTTGAGGCACACAGTACACTCACATTTTGTGACAAACAGCATTTCAACACTTTTTTATTGTCCCGTCATTTTTAAATCACCTGATTGCATATTTTGGATATCAATAACATTTCCGTCATTAGTCCACTGTAAGGTTCGGCTCACGCAACAGTCAGTAGGCAGGAAAAACTCTGTATGTAAAAAGATTTAAAACTTTAGATTTTGTATCTGTTATTAGTGCATACAAGGCTCTGATAGTATCTGGTTGAAGAATTTACCCTCACTCTAATTCTCTAAGACTTGGGGTTGAGGAAAGTCATAGATTACACACACCGTTTTAAACTAGGCTCTTTGGGTATTATGTCTAGTCTCCTTTTTAACTGCACTTAAGTTAATGGGCCCAATGCCTTATGGACTAATGAGTGATTAATGATAATGATCTCTCATTATCGAAAGATTAGTGTATTAATAGAAATGTTTTGTCATGATTGGCTTTTTATAGGGCCGATCACATATGATGAAACTTTTCTAGGTCAAACTATATGAAATAAATATTAACTATAAAATAAAAAAATAAGGATTGTGAGCTCAAATGAGTCCTATTAAGGGAATACCGAGCAGAGTACTCCATCCACAGCCCACTTGGAGGTAAACACAGACATCCGACCAGTAGACAAAGCCAGGTGGCACTCTGCATGGATAGGGGAGCGCACCAGTGCCTGTAACATGGCCTCACATGGCAGAGGAACCTCTCCTGTCAGACACTGCTTCCTAGACTAATAATTAGCTTGCTTGGTAAATGCCGGGAGCAGGTTGACAAGGTGGAAGCCTAAAAAGAAAAATGGGGGGGGGGGGGGGAGAAGCAGGAAGAAATGCAGGAGCAGGCATCAAGAATGATAAGACAGGATGCAGTCTGGCACAAGAAAAATAAATCTGGTACACTGACCACTGGCAGAGCTAGGGAATGGTAGGCCCTGGGGCAAAAAAGAATTAGGCCCCCCAAGGGTGAGTTGTAAAAATGTGTTTGTGCTGGGCCCCCGGCACCAATTCCTTCAGTGCCCCTCCCCAAGGCCTCTTCAAATAACAGCACCCCTCCCCAAGACCATTTTGCAGCAAAATTTTGCTGTGTAGCTATGAATAATTGTTTATTTTCTTATCAAATCAGATTAAAATGCTTTAAAACTATCTCTCAAAAGCCTCCTGTATTCCTTGAAGAACTTATTAAGGTGGAGAAAAACTTCTCTTTTTCTCTCTCTTTCTATCTGCCTCGCTCTCCCCCTCTCTCTCTCTCTCCCTCCCTTTTCTCTCTCTTTCGCTCCCTCTCTCCCTCCCCTTCTCTCACTCTCCCTCCCCCTCTTGTCCTTCCCTTCTCTGTCTCTTTCTATATGCTATCCCCCGCTCTTCTCACTCACTTCCCACCCTTGTCCCCTGCACCTCCTTTACCTGGTGTTTTTCCCACCTGGTGGCTCCTCTACTGACGGCTCGTCCTCTGCTTGCTCTTACCGGTAAGAGCACAAACAGTATGTGCCAAGCAATAACCTGTGTCCTCCTTCTCTTCCTCTGCATCCCCACCATCCCATTGGGCCCTCAAGTACTCTCAGTACAGGTAAAGTGAAGTTAAATTCTGATGTAATTATTGTTGTTTATTAATTTCTGTTTAGTTTTATGGGTTTGTATCCGAAAACAAGACCATCAGTTCAAACTAAAGTGTGAAAATTCTGGGGTCCGGAATGGATTAATTGAATTTAAATTGATTCCTATAGGAAATGTTACTTCGGGTTACACCGTTTTCAGATTACAACGTCCCATCCGGAACGGATTAACAGTATAACCTGAGGTACCACTGTATTAGAACTGGTACCAGTGGGGTTCCAATAGATTCAAAAGGATATAGAACTGCTGTGCAGTACTTGGGTAAAGTACTATCAGGTCGGGGGGATTTAAGGTGCCAAGAGGGGCCAAACATGCAAAGCCGATATAATGAAGGAGAGCAGATAATAACCTTAGCGATAAAATCTGCAAGACTGGAAATGACACTATAATCAATTCAAATCTTTGCTATTATTTCTCAGACATACACAAGACTTTACATGTTACTGAATAATCTAGCAATACATTTGAAGCCATTTAGTCAATAAATACAAAGTAGTAAACTTTATGCACAAATCATTTAATTGTAGTGAACTTGCTATTCTATTTACTCATATTGTCAAGTTACTATGCATAGTGGCAGTCTTTCAATAGAGCAGAATGGAGATTTTATCTGAATCCAAAGGTTCCTCTGATTGCTCTGATGTGTTTGTCTAATCCTCTTAGCTTTGCTACGCCGCTACGCTGACTTATGACGTCATACATTGGCGCATAGGCGATGCGCGGGTAGCTAGGAGCCTTGGCGTCTAATGATACAGGCCTACCACCTAACTTATTTAACATAGTTACCAATATCCCCTATATTTATGAATTTAGCAACTTTGGTATATATAGTCTACACTAGGGATATGATAACATACACTTAGGCTCCTAGGTTTGAGAAGTGGAAGTAGTGATAATTATACAATTTAACGTTGGGCCTATACCTAATACCCATAAATTTGTTAATGGACCCTGATACCCTAATATTTAGCACTAGCACTTTGTTATATCAGAGAAAAATGTCTCTGATATAATTTTGTAATTGCCACTTTAATATAATTTTGCTATATGGTAATTTGTATGATCAATGTCAGCACTTGGCACTTTTTCTTTGGTCACTTAGTGCAATATATATAGATACACTGCTATTTATTCATTCCTTGTCATTGGACACTATCACAGCAAATCACTTTTATTTCACGGATATATAGGGTCCAATATTATTAGTATTTATCTATATATAGTAGCCCTAAGATTTATACACTTCCCAATATTCTCTTTACTACGTCAGAGTTTCAGAATTTTATATCAGTTATTTTACATTTTACTAATAAATGTTAAGTTTTAAATTTTGTTTTTCCCTCTATATTGTTGATTAGGCAGAAGGTGTTCACTACTATATAAAAAAGGATACCTTTGTTCTCTCCTTCTTTGATTCTTACATATTTTTTATCCTAAGTAGCACCCCTTTTCCCCCAGAATCTTGTCACACCTTGAGCCACCAAATTTTGTTGTTTCTGTAATCCTGTTAGGATTGAAATAACTGCCCAAATTGATTATAACAGTTAAAAAATAATTTATTTATTTCAAAATTTTTACAAATATTTTGCCCATATCAAGTGAAGCTGTAATAGGACACTGCAATGCTCTCTAAAGGAAAAAAATAAACTATGGAAACAAAACCTATGGAAAACTATGGAAACTGGAAAAAAAACACATTTTTTTTCTTAACATGTTTGCACTTTTTTTATATGTTACTCCTACTTTACATGTAAATCTTAGTGGCTATTTAGACTGAGCCCTTAATAAATAAAGGTAATCATGAATTAAAGATATGGGATGTCTTTGGCACAGACCATGTTATCCAATGCTGTTAATTTGCAAGTTGGACAGATCTTTAAAACAGTTTTATTGGATAATTGGATAATATTATATCTGGAGAGCTCCCTCCAAATCCTCTTCAACACCTCTCATCCTGGTGGGTCTATCCAAATATTTAATGCTGCAATAACAAAATTCCAAACTGATACAGAGTATTATTTATCACAAGTTAAAAATCACTTACATTTGCTCATTGCGTACATTTTTTTTTCTTCCAGGAATTGTTTTTTAAAACTAAGACGTAAATAATGATGTGATGGCAAAATAAAAGTAGCCTAATAAAATTTCAGATGAAAACATCCAAAGTGAAAACTCTTAAGTATCAGCTTTTGCGCTTCTGGAGCCTTTGCTCCAGAAGCTTCATGTTCTCTCTCATGGGAGCTGCTTTCTTGCATGTTCTCTCTCATGGGAGCTGCTTTCTTGCACAACCGTGACCTGAGACTACACCCAATTGGGCGGGGTTCACACTACCAGTGTCATATGGCTGCATGCAGAAACACAGCATGTCACTGTCTGTTTGTTATAAGCATTAAACTGGTAGTGCAAAGTCCCTCCCTTTAGGCTACAATTGTGTAGGATGGTAATAGACTTTGTATAAGATGCCTCTAACTTTATGCAAATGACCCTTAGGGGTTTTGTCACCCTAAAAGAGATAGGGGGTTCCAGATGTGGATTTGCTCATGGTGCCTTATGTAGTGCACCTACACCTCCCTGATTAGGTACAAAGTGGATCTGGGGTTTGCTGTGTCTCCTATTCATGGTAGAAATGCCTGGTATTTCAGGGCTGGATTACTAATTTGAGAGGAACTAGACTGATATACTACTGGGCATTTCTCCCTGTGAAGGGCGCAAGTGAGCTAAAAGAGGCTACTCTCTGGGTAGATTACCAGGCCTATAGAACAAACCTACTTTGGTGTTGTTCGTTCTCAGATTGAGCGCCTCTGATTTTGTTGATGTTTAATTTGGCAAATCTCATCAGAGTGAACAGGAAGAAATTGGGATAAGAATCTGTAAATCGAAATTAAGGATAAAATTAGTTAACAAAACTTGTTGTTGTTCAGTCATGCCTCTGGTCGTGCTCATCCTTATGGTTTTCTTGGCAAAGATACTGGAGTGGGTTGCTAGTTCCTTCTCCAGTGGACTGCAATTTATCTGACCTCTCTGCTATGACCTGCCCATCTTGGGTGACCCTACATTGTATAGATCACAGCTTCATTGAAGAACACAAGCCCCTTCACCATGACAAGGTAGTGATCCAGAAGGGGTAAGTAAACTAGTTAAAATAAAAAATGCCCCAATAGTCCCTGTAAACTGGAAAAGTAGCCCAACCTGCTGTGTGATAGCTGGGCTTTATTCTTGCAAACATAATGCATGAAGTGATGTTAAAACTTGAATAAATGGCACATTATGTGAGCTTGTAAAAACACTCTTTACCCATTAGTTTAATTTATGGAGAATTAAACAATCCTATGTCTAACATCTCACTAGCTACAACTGATGAGTGAATAAATGAATAAAAGCAGAGACAAATGACTCCCACCATTGAAAAACAGTGTTCAAGTTAAGAAAATTGGGATATTAGTTATATCAGGAAACTAAGTACATGGTGGTCCAATTAAAAAATGGTGACAAAGAAATATCAACAGACCAATTTAGGGTAATTGATGACATAGCTCTTAAGTAAGTTTTGAGTAAAAATAAAATAACAGAATGAAAGGTTACATTTGGGGCCTGTTCTGTTTCAATATGAAGTGCTGGGAAATACTATTTCTTGGATAAAAGAAGTCAGACAAAATATGTCATTAATTATTCAAATATTTTTATTAATATTGCACTATAAAATATACTTTTTGTATTAATTCATTATTAAAGGAGTATTGCGGTCATATTTTTAAAATATACTATTTTGAAGAACTACAAAAATACGCAATATGTTTTTAGAATGTAAAAATAAATAATACAGTCTCTTATTTAATAACTTTTATATGTTATTGTGGAATTTACCATTTCGGCTTCAGGAGATCAACTTCCTGAAATGGGAGGTGACTTTGAATACACAGATAGTGTCTGTCTGAACAAAGAGAGTTTGACAGTTACATCTACCAGGGCTCTAAGCAGGACTACATGGGAGTACATTAGTTTACAAGTGATTTGGATCAGACCACAACAGTCTGATTTAGTTATCTGTTCCTTTCCCAATTAGTGTTGGATGTGCACATCCCAGAGAAATAAGACACAGACACAGTGTTTCTGTATAATAATTCTCAAAGCGCTCTATTTCAAAATGGCAGTGTACAAGTTTATATATAAAAACGTTATCTGATCAAAAGTCACATGATTCCTTTGTCTAGAAATTAATAGCTTTATTGATTGGTTCAAAAATGCTGCAGTCTGTTAGTGTCATAGTGGTCAGTTGAGGAAGGATCAGTTTATTGGTCTAGAAGGCAGGCACTGCCTGTATCCTTATTTGGTCACGGATGTTTGCATCATCAGGCCACTCCCAGTTGTAGTTCTGTAGCCATCTTGTTATGACTGGATGTAGTCCATCCTCCATCTTAGGTAACCTCCGACATTACTTATTGTTAGTAATCTTCTTCTCATTTATACATACATAAGTGAGTAAGGAATAAAAAAGATATGGCAGACAAACATAATAACATAAAAATACATTTTCCTAATTTCCATCCATAACAGTCCCCCCTAAAATGTACTGTTATGTTATTAGTGAGTGTGCAACCTAAGAAAAGCAGCTGTGCTTATGTTAATGCGTGATGAGGGGTAAACTCCCCCCTAAACACTAGGTGTATATCTGTCCCTGAGGATGAGGTGCATGACTGCAAGAAAGCCCTAAGCATCTGGGCTGTGAACGCCCGTTCTTCTTTGTACATTTGAGTAGCCATGGCTTACACACGGCCCCTCCTGCCACTGTCACAGACAAGTCAGACGCCTTTCCCTAGCCCCTTGTATCAGGAACATGTGGGACAAGGGGTTTATGTGGAAACCTCACTCCTAGATACAATAGACCGTAACATCTTATGTGACTCCTCACAGTTGTCATCATCACAAAGTTCTTGGTGCACAAAGGTTGGTGTAACTCCAGTAACTGACTTCTTTAAATATGTTCGGACACAAGGGATAATACAGCAGGTAACAAATGCAAGAATTATCAGTATTGAAAGAAAGACAATGTCAACAATACCCTCTGCCAGTTGTTCATCCACCCAAACCATTTATCCCAATAGTCTGTGGTTCTAGAACTCTCCTTCAATTCTTGTGCCAAGTTGTTTAGTTCTTTAATGGATAAAGTAATTTTACCGTTTGGACCCGTATTATCAGGTATGTAGGTGCAGCAGTTGCCAGTGTCGGGGAACATTTTACACTCCCCCCTTTTTAGCAAGGATCATGTCTAGTGCCATTCTATTTTGGAAGGCCATGTGTGATGTGGCCTTCAATTGTTCTGCAACTCCTTGCAGAGCATCTCTTGTGTAATCCACAAACCTTTGTTGGTTATAATATATATAATTGATCCAAGCAACATTTTTATTTGCAGTTATGATAGGGAAAAGTGATTCAAATCCTGCTGCAACCTGATGTCTAGCTTTAAACTCATCAGGCACCCCCTTGGGACTCCAACAGAGTCTATGACACATGGGGGTCAAAGCTACCTTGTGGGGGAGAGACCTTTCTTTTGTGTCTAGATGTTGTCAGTAGGGTGTGTGGTGAGGTATCAGCTTGGATGGGCACTATGTGCACTGGCATTATGACCTTTGCCAGGGTACACTCACCATACCAGATACCCTCTAGCCTTGATCTGAGCTTCATGTCCCCACATATCCAATTTATGTCTCCCAATGTTTGTGTCTGCTTTGTAAACTGTGAAGCCAATACAATATATAAGGCAGAACCCTTGCTTAAACCTCTTTGAGGTGTACTTCTTGTATAGCATGTGTAATTACCTAGGTATATGGTTATACCTTCACCTGGATGTAGATTGTCAGTTATAATGGGATACCTGTTCTCCCATTGTTCACAATTTAGGTCTTTTAGCTTTATAAAGACTTAAGAAACACTTTCCTTCCGTCATAGTTACCATAAGTGGAACAGTGCCTAGGTGAGGTCTGGCACTTGCACAAACATAACAATTAGTCTTATTATGTGACTCTACGTTATATTTCATCCATTCCAGCCATAAGTTGAGGTCTGTGAACCCAGTTTCATTTGCTAGGGTTTCTTCGTACGTAGGTTCACTGATATCAGTCGTTTTGGTAATGCCTGAGTGTGTTGTACTTGCATTAGTCCTTCTGATATGAGTGGTGTATTTAGATCTCTGAGCATAAATTTACCAATCCGTCCTTTTGCTTCTCCTCTAACCCAGCCACCCATTATGTATGTACCTGCGTCTGTGGGTCTGGGGTTCTTGATAGTCAGAGTAAGTCGCATGTTAGCTCCAGTCTTGCCATTTGGTGAGCATTTGCCTGGCTTTATTAGAGTCATACGTTCAAGTAAAGGGCTTCCACTTAAATCTGTTCTATCTAAGGCACTATGTGGTCTGTAGCCCCAAGCTGTCCCAGTGTTCCATCCTACAGTTTCCCAATGACTACAATCTTTTTCCCCAAGTCTGGTCTGTAACACATATGTATATAGATGTGCTGGGAGTGTCTTCGCACAAGTTACATTGTTGAATCACGCTTAGCTGTTGGCAACATACAACATGACAATAATCAAAGGAGAGTGTGATCATATGTGTTTTAGATGAATTGTACCAAAATATAATACCATCTTTCTTCTCACTAATGAATGCAGAAGGTTCTACTTTAGTTAAGAACAGACAGAAAAGGATATGTGTTATGATCATCATGATGTTGGCTGCTATGGGTCTGATGCTGAAAACTTTTTTGTAATGAGATGCGTGGATTCAAGTAGGCCGTCCTTCAAGTTTAACTGACGAACTTGAAAGGGACCATTATATCTGGATTCCAGAGGACTCTTTCTCACAAATCTCTTGACCAGGACCCAATCTCCAGGAAGTAGTTGATGAGTACCAGTGTCTACTTCCGGATCTGGAATAGAAGAAAACACTTGTGCATGTATTTTAGTCAGTGCTTGAGATAAAGCAATCACATAATCAACAAATACATCAGATTTAAATTTCAATTGCTGAGGATAATAACACCCTAATCTAGGAGCAGACCCAAATAGGATCTTGTGAGGGGACAGAGAAAACTTCCCTCCAGGGGTGTACCCCACGCTTAACAGTGCTATAGGGAGACTTTCTGGCCATGAGATACCAGTTTCTTGTGCTATTTCAGCTACTGGTTTTAACTTCACCATAACTGGTGAAACCCTAAGGTGTCCAACTTTGTTACAATTAAAACACTTTCTTGTTCTTGTTGGCTCTGTCTCCTCCTGCTCAGAAGACACTGTAGTGTGTGTAGTCTTCTTATTACCTTGTGAGGACTCAAGCCCTTGTGCTACTAATAACAAAGTCTCTAATGGCAACACCTTGTATTCAGGACAAGATGTTAATAAATCTTTCCTGATGGATTCTCTTCAATTCCTCCACAAAGGCTGCTCCCAGCATCTGAGACTCGTGTCTGGAATGATATATTACCACTGACTGATTTATCCTGTGTAATATCTGACAAATTAATAGCCTGATCTGTTATTTCATTCCTAGCGCATGCTATTAATAACTCACAGAATTCTATATCAGTGTTGCAGACAGGCATGCAGGAGTTAACTACAGAAGCGGAGACAAGCAGGCGGAGTCGCTCACAGAGAATCTAAAAAATAACAGTATATGAGACAGAAATTGTCTTGGAGTAACTTTCTGAAAACATCCTAATGTAACATTGCGTTTACTTTTTCTTTTGTATACTTCTTTGTGTATAATAAAGCTTAATGAAACATTGAATGTCTCCTATATCTTCCTGTTAATAAGGATTAGTATTGCCAGGAAGTAGTGGATACAGGGCACTGACTCCAGCAGAGGCAGTATAGTAGGTGCTGTTTGCCTTTAAGATGGGGTATAGGGGCGTGTATCCAGTGGGTGTGGTGGGCATCGTCATCGTTTTAAAAGGGGGTTGGTCATAAAGTTATAGTCAACTCCCACTTTTCTAAATTGGGAGCCAATTGGGAGGCGGTGGTTGTTAAGAGTTTCATGGTTTCTTTGTTCTACAAACCACTATCTTGTAGCAAACTTTGGTTCCCACCCAGAACCAGACACCATTCTTCTGCCTGCAACCTCCCTTCTTCTCATTTTCCCTCAATGATACAGACAGACATATTTTCACATAAAAACTAACACACACACAGAAGATGGGAGTAGGAAGGGGAGTGGTCTGTTATGTTGACCGTGGGGGAGGGGGTGGCCAGCCCCTCCCACGTCTTCTTAAAATGCAGACCAGTCACCTCCCTTTCCAAAGGTACAGCATCGAGTAAAGTTACAAACACACAGAAACTTCAGACAAAATATTTCAAAAGAGTACATAACCAATTCTCAGAGTCTGCGTCCATGTATATATCTTGAACCATTTACTTTTTAAATCAATCTCCTCCCGGGACACACTTACTTTTACACAAACATTACTTCACGTACTGTAATTACCCTCAAGCAAATTTAATAAGAACAGCATGAAAACATGAACAGAAACATGACAGTTATTTCACTTACTGTACAAATTCATACGACCTTAAGCATTGTCATAGAAAGAATTCTCTTAACTAAGATACGTCCTTGAAAGAGTTAAACGAGATGGGAGGGGGAGTATTCTTTCGCTGTATGTGCTCTGACCTTGCCTGTCACACAGCCACAGAAAATTCAGCTTCTCAGCTTCACACGTACAGGGGGAGAAATTCTAAGCCACATTTCTCACCAAAACATGCATCACAACCAGCAATAACAGACCATAGTAACATTTAAACAATTTCTGCAGAAAATTTCTGACTCTTAAGATATTGTAGTCCAGAGTCTCACACCGTCGTGTGCTAAAATTGACGTTTTCAGGGCTATTGTGCTACGAAGGCACTAACGATCTGCCACTGAAGTCTGCATCCCACATACATGCTTTTTACAATGTGATAGACGTCTCTCGGGGTTATCACGCTACCAAGGCACGACCATCATGACCCCCGAGAGATACTCGGCTACCCAACATGCATAGACCCTCCTTAGGAAAGGTATGTCAAATGACACCGATCCGCAAAGTACGTGTATGTACGTTTTCTACGTACAGCTGTATCCGGTTTAATGTGCTACTAAGGCACTACCAATCCGTCCCCGGAGTCTGTTGTACGTACACATGTATGTCCTGGACCACAATATCTAAGAAATCACAATCACTCGACCCACACTCTCAACAGTCATACACAGGTAACAGATATTATTCAGTACAGATATTTCTTCAAGGTAGACCCTGGGCAAGCAATTTATCTGTACTTTTGGTGCCTTCAGTAGCAGCCCAAGACAAAGTGGCAGAACTATAGCAGCATTATTCATATATATATGCAAGGTTTTAAAACATTAAACCTTACCATATATTAGAGTTGAGTTGATCAGGCTCCTTTATGCCCCCATAGACCGTCCCAAAGTCTTCCTTTGTCTGCTGCCTGTTGGTCACAACCCAGGGCCCCACGTTGGGCGCCAACTGATTTGGATCAGACCACAACAGTCTGAGTTAGATATCTGTTCCTTTCCCAATTAGTGTTGGATGTTCATATCCTAGAGAAATAAGACACAGACACAGTGTTTCTGTATAGTAATTCTCAAAGCGCTCTATTTCCAAATGGCAGTGTACAAGTTTATATATAAAAACGTTATCTGATCAAAAGTCACATGATTCCTTTGTCTAGAAATTAATAGCTTTATTGATTGGTTCAAAAATGCTGCAGCCTGTTAGTGTCATAGTGGTCAGTTGAGGAAGGATCAGTTTATTGGTCTAGAAGGCAGGCACTGCCTGTATCCTTATTTGGTCACGGATGTTTGCATCATCAGGCCACTCCCAGTTGTAGTTCTGTAGCCATCTTGTTATGACTGGATGTAGTCCATCCTCCATCTTAGGTAACCTCCGACATTACTTATTGTTAGTAATCTTCTTCTCATTTATACATACATAAGTGAGTAAGGAATAAAAAAGATATGGCAGACAAACATAATAACATAAAAAGACATTTTCCTAATTTCCATCCATAACACAAGAACACACTGACCTACCATGATTTGCGCTTACTTTTTAGTGCAAGGGTCACATCCATTCCAGTAAACCATGCATCCTTGATAGTATTAAATCCTTCTATGATAGCAACACCCTCATCTTGCTAATGCTGTAGTTGTATATTTATTTGCAAAATGGGCCCACATGTGCTTTATTCTGTATATGTCTCATGCGCCATTTTGTCACCCGTCACAACACACAACCAAGTGAACCACACAGGCACACATGCGCGTGGGTGCATTTTGCAGATAGATCTGCAGCTGCAAGATTATCAAGATGGAGATCTTGCCAGTGATTGAGCTAGAGAATGGAGGGCCCTGGTTAAAAAAAAAAGGGCCCCCATTCCCTGTGGCCGGGTTTGTAAAAAAAATGTTGTGCTGTCCCCAACTCACTAACACTCCTCCCCAAGACCCCTTACAATAACAACTACCCTACTAAGATCCATCCCCTCACAGCACAATTCCCCAAGACCATTTCCCATAGCTGCTCCCGCAAGACCCCTTTCCATAGCTGCTCCTCTTCCCATAGCTGCTCTCCTTCTTCCCTTACTTCCTGCCTGTGGAAAGCTCCTCTGCCACCAAAGCTACAAGAAGCCATCTTCACATAGCACCCAGTCCCTCTCAGCATTCACCCCCTCACAGCAACCAACCGCTCTCAGCATCCAATTGATATAGCACCCATCCCTATCTCCTTTGTTTCGCCCTAAAATAACCCATTCCTCTGTACTTTGCTGTCACATTGCGGCCCTTGCTTTCTCGACTCTACCCTGAAACACATCCCTAGCATGCTGAACTGCTCCACAGTGCTCTTTTTTAAAAAGGCATAGACCAAATTTTGGAGGCTTCAGTGGTACTTTAACACAATGAAAAACCAGTGAAAATTTACAAGGCCGTCAACAGCTCTGTTCATCATCATTAATGTTTGTAAATATGGTTGTTTATTCTGTTTACCACAAAGTTTGTCTGTGCATTGTCTCTGTAATATAAACCATAAAACCAAATAAACTATTTTTCTTGCAATATCTTGTTAACACTTATGAACAAATAAACAAAGCGTAAAAATGTCCATTGGCAGTAATGGTTGTCACAAAAGAAAGTTGGGTGGTTTCCCAAAAAAAGGATTACATGTAACACAGGAGCGGAGAGAGGGATAAAAACTGCTTGAGTAAGTACAGACTATTGTCTGCAAAATGGAGGAACTCAATGCTATTTCTTTATTTACACGACAAACAAAAATGAATGTGATAAACGCCTTGCTATGCACCTTTATATGAGTGATTTCTTGAGTAAATTCTTAATATTCCTCTACACCATTGGCTAATTACTTGATAATAAAGAAAAAAAAACATTAGTAATGGTAGCTATCAATAATTGAAAAATAGCATAGTTTATTTACTGCATCAGGATTGTTTTTTGTGGTCAACCAAAATACATTTTATTTAAAGAAATCAGAGTTGCAGACAGAGCAAATTGAGCCAATTGTCATTAATTAAATCTTTTACTCATATATAATATTCACAGTTCTTCGGAGATGAGATATAGAATATATGAAATTGAGAAGACACATTTAAGGAATCTCTGAACCTCTGCACCTTAACTGTACAAAAAGTGCACCTCAAGTGCTGTCAATTTGTCAAATTACTGAAAATATTATTTCTTTTAATTTAAATGACCAATGTAGATGTTGAGCTTATATATTTTTCTTGGCGGCAAAGAGCAGAAAAAGCAATTTTCAGTTTTTTATGATTTAAAAAGTTGATCTTTTGTGAGAACACTTGCACTGAAAATAGTTATTTTTTCCCTGAGTGGGTTGTAAAAAAATAAGCAAAAATTAGTAAACCTACTTTGGCATTAATGTTATCTGTCTCATTGGTGGCATGTGGCAGAGACACACATGGGAGTTGCATTCATTTATGTTCATGCCAGGGATGAGGTGGTTGTTTCAAAGCCTGGGTTGTGGCTTCAGAAACCATTCGCCATATTGTATCTTTATTGTATTACTAGTCACTTGCCCGTCAAAAATGACGGCATAATATTGTCTTAATTATTATTCTGTCTATTTGTGCACCCTCTCTCTGTGTACCCTCTCTCTCTCTCTCTCTCTCTCTCTATCCCCTCTCTCTCTGCACCCTCTCTCTCTCTCTGCTTCCTCTCCCTCTCCCTCCCTTCTTCTCTCTCTCTCCGTCTCTATCCTTCTCTCTCTCTATCTCCTCTCTCCTCTCCCTCTCCTTCTGTCTCTCTCTCTCTCCTTTTCTCTCTCCCTCTCCTTCCTTCTCACTCTCCCCCTCTCTCTCCTTTCCTCCTCTCTCCCTCCCTCCTGTCTCCCTCCCTCTCCCCCTTCTGTACCCATTGCGAGCCTGCACAACTCGCAAATTGCGAGCGTTACACACCAACTTGCAGTACGACAACCAAATTAGTGATAAAATATCAGAATATAATTTATAAATTTAAATAAACAGTGTTTATTCTTTTTTTTTGCATAATTGAAGGGGAGCTGCCTAAAACTTAAGCTTTTTTTTCTATATTTGTCTGTCCTCACCATACTTTACTCTGTTGGGATTAATGATGTTTAGCAGTGACACCCAAGCCACAAAGTAGATCAGGATTTAGGTTAGATCAAGATTTAGGTTTGACACTGGGTGATCAAAGGTGAGGCAATTAGTACTCAACTGGACGTGGCTCCCCCAATTGCTTTATCTGTGTTCACTCAATGTTAAACCTAAATCATGAACAACGAATAGTATATTAGTGATTTTGATAGTGCAAGAACTGTTTATAGTTTGCTGTATACTCTGTTTTTTTTTTCTTCTTTTTTCATTTTGATATTTTATTAAAAGGTCTCGCTATCATTCTATCATGTATCCCTTTTCATGTAACCTATTTCACTTGAACGGCCTCATATGCGGCCCCTGAGTTATTAAATGGGCCTCACAGTTCTTTAAACCTTTCCATTTTACCAAAAGCCAAATGGTAAAATCTCTGCAGTAAAGTAATTAATTGGTAATAGGTTTATTTAGAAACACGGGTATTGGGTATTATTTAGAAGTTTTATAGAAATATTCATGATTGTATATTTTTGAAGATGGGCATGCTCTCCCACTCCAGAGAACAGACTGGTGCTGCATGGTAAGTGCCTGAGGGCTGCATGTGGCCCCAGGGCCACCTGTTGCCCACCACTGCTTTTCACTATAAGTAGTTAATTCTCTAGGGATATATAGTAATACAGTAGTAACTGAAAAAAAAAAAAGATTATCTAGTGGACACATTCTTCTAGATCAGTGGTTCCAAAACGTCTCCTCAAGATCCACCAGACAGGCCATGATTTATATGAAACACTGTGTAAACAAAGGTGAGACCACTAGTATTCAACTGTCGATGGAGTCTCAAATTGCTTCACCTGTATATTCACACAGTGTCAGGTGGCTCCTGAGGAGAGGTTTGGGAACCACTGGCCTAGACAGAAGTTGTGTTAACTGGGACCAAATTGTTGATGTGGAGCCAGCCATCAGAGGTAACTTAATTTAGTGCTTGACCAAAAATCACATCGGGGGAGCAATGCATATGAAGTCTGCACAATTATTATTAATAATTCACTAGCGACTTGCCTGTCAAAAATTATGGCAATAACATTTGAAGGCTGGCAATGCTGTTTGCCACACAATGCAAGGCTCTCCCCCCTCAAACTTGCGGGCCTTGCGATAAGCAACTTCAGCTTTCATCGCGGGCCTCTCCCACCTTCTCGGCCAACCCGCCACTTTCATGCCTCGCAATGAGCACCTTCAGCATTCATCGTGAACCTCACGATGAGCGGCTTTGGCCCTCATGGCGAGCCTCTCCCTGCCTCTACTTTACAGGCCTCATTCATCCAACCCGCAACTTTCGTGCTTTGCGCTAAGCGCCTTCGGTGCTCATTGCAAGCCTCTCCTTTACCTCCCAAAAACGCCAATTAAACATCAAATTAGCTTGCAACCTCACTTACAGGCTCCCTGCATCTCCCCCCTGTGCTGTGTGTGAGTTTGTAAGTTATTTTTTTGTCCTTTGGTGCTCTTCCGACAGCTTCAGAGCTACGGGCTTGAAAAAAATGGTTAAAGCCGTTATTTTTTCAAAGTCTTGCATGTCTCGCTATCAGCGCCATAGGTCTACGGCCTTCGGCACTGATCGAGGGCATTGCCATGAGCTCCTTCGGCACTCATGTTGAGCCTTTATCAAGGTCTTGCGGGCCTCATGATGAGCACCTTTGGCGCTCATCTCAAGTCCTGCAATGAGCGCCTTTAGAGCTCATTGTGGTCCCCGTCAAACTTTTGGGCCTCACGATGAGTGCCTTTGGTGCTCATCATGAGGCCCGCAATGAACTCTGAAGGCACTCATTGCGCATGCGCAAGCCCGTAACTTTAAACATTGCGTGACAACAAATCGCAATTACGACAACTATTATATGTGATTAATATTATATTTTACTTATAGAGCCACAACTGATCCCTAACAATAAACGTGCAATAATTTTCCAATGTGCCACTCTTTAGTATATTCTACAATATTAATTTTTTGTGGTTAGATTGAATTGTTGAATGGGCACTCTTATCTTCGTAATAAGTTTGTTCTATCTTAAACAACATTAAATGCAGACTACATAATGTACTAGCAGTTTTTCTCTACAGTTAATTATTTCTGAGATATTATTTGTGCAGCTACATTAGGGTAAAATACGACTCAAGAAGCTAATTGGTAGCTCAGAGTAATTGAGGATTTACAGCCTTATTAAATTGCAATTCTGTAAATTATAAAGGGCTCTAATTAAGCACACAGCATGTTTTATTTACAGAAGTTTTTAGTTAGTGAAGACCTTCACTAACTAAAAACTTCTGTAAAAAAAATATGCTGTGTGCTTAATTAGAGCCCTTTTAAATTTAATAAGGCTGTTATAGTCTATAGACTTATTTTCCCACCACAGCGGCAGCCAAGAAGATTGTAATTCTAATTAATACATCAAAACAGCTAATTAGTATTTGAGATCATCTAATTTGTATAAGAATGCATCAGAACAATGCTGATTATCTCAGAAATGATTCTCTTTAGACTATATTTACTACTACAATGTACAGCTAGCTTTTCATGCTCTTTAATAAGAACTTAAAATAAGTTTAATGTAGGTTTTTTGATCAGATACTGAACTGCTGAATAAGTGAATAATCTTATTTTGACTATAAAACTATATTTATTTATTTATTTTAAACCTTTTTAAAAGATCACAATGAAAACATTTTTAAAACTTGAGTGGGAGAAATTAAAACACATTTTTGGAGAGAATGGCTTGTATTTATTCATGCAAGCTGCCTTCTTCTGTACATGTGAGTGGGAGGAGGTAGGTATCAGTTCTAGTGATTTTAACAGAACTACTATTAATCTAATCACTTTATAAAGTCCATGGTAACTAAAACAAAGCAATGGCTGCCCTGAGTAAAACAATGTTTCATATAATAGATTAAAGTATTTTCTACTGCCTAATAACATTTTGACTATTATATTCAAACTAGCGACTTGCCCGTCAAAAATGACGGGGCAATAAAATTGTAAAGCAGACTGTTTGCCACAGATATTAATTTTTTTGGTGGTCTGAGATCCTTCGGCGCCAATTGCGAGCCTCGTGCTGAGCAAGGCTTTGTGTGCTATGAGCAGTTGGCGCTCGCCGTTAGGCGCGCAGTGAATGGCTTTCGTGTTGAATGCGATTGTGGTTTTTTTTTGTGTGCATATGTATTTGTGTATGCTAATTAAATAATTAATAAATGAATAAATGAATATACTTTACCTATTTGGAAGTAATATATGCAGGAAGCATTGTGCTGAAGAGCTGACAATCTGTTTTGATTTTCCTGCAGCATACAATGTCGGTTTGCACTGTTGTGGAGCTGAGGTGTAAGTGTCAGCAGTGTGTGCAGTGTGTAGTGTAAATAGGCTGCGTGCGTGAGGGGAAGCTTTAGGGTAGCTGTGTACTTCCGCATTGTGTAAGTTAGTGTTGTAAAATGGCGCAAATGTGGTACGCGGCCGTGGATGATTTAGCGACCTTGCTAAAAGTGTATCTTGTACCTCGTAAGGCTTTTTGGAAAAGCTGTCTGTGCTTGGTGTTGTTTTGCAGCTTTAGGGTCGTGTAGCCTCGTTTTTTTCGGCTCCCATTTTTTCTTTCGCTTAGGGGATTTTCATTTGTCTAAACTCGGTAATTTGGACTTCAATTGAGGCGTAACTTCACTTGCAGACGTCCTGGGTGCCCCCCCTTGCGGTGGGTAAGCTTTTTATGTCATTTTTCTGTGTATTTATTGTGTTTTTAATGTTTTGATCTGGCAGGCCCATACATAGAGGATTAACTGCACAGCTGGATTTCTCACTAGGTAAAAATGGCAGTTGCCTAGAGGCGCCTCCATAATTGCATGTTCTTTGGTGTAGGGGCTGAGAGGGTGTTCTTTGATAGGGGAGGAGGTGGGTGTCAAGTGCCAGTGTTGCAATGTGGTGCACTATAGTCAGACAAGTAAGTAGGGCTGGATTTACATATGTGGTGCCCCTAAGCACAAACCTTTAGGATTAACACATCAGCTGTGTGTGCTGCACTAATTCTAAATTATATATATATTATATAAAGCACTTTGAAATAGATCATCTTGCTTAATTAACAGATATATTAATGAACTAAATATATGCAAAACGTGTTCTCACTCTGCTTTTTCCTCTACAGGTCACCTCTTGGACCCCTCATGTCCTTCTTAATTTTGCTTCTCATTTCTTTGCTGACAACACCCATTTTTTTTCTTGCCCTTCTTTTTCCCCTGACATATTTTCCTGCATCTCCTCCTGCCTCGTGGCCATTCAGTCTTGGATGGCATCCTGCTTTCTATTCATCAATCCCTCCAAAACGGAAATTCTTTATTTTCCTTCTAAATATTGCCCCCCGTCAGAACCCCCCACTCTCTCTTACACCATCCACTGCAGCTTACTCGCACCTGCTGTTTCCACTAGTACAGCATTTGAAAAATTAGACCGTCTGTAAGTATTGCTACTTGTTCAGTCTCTTATCTTCTCTCATCTGAACTACTGCAACTCATTCCTCATTGGTTTCCAGCCCATGCATTCACCCAACTCCAAAAAATCTACGTCTAATATTAAATATCAAGTTCTCATTTTCAAGTTCCCAACCCTCATCTGCAAATCCCTCCCTGGCCTTTTCGATCCTTATGTTGTCTTGCTAATCTCCCCCATGTTCCACGACCTACAACCCATATCCCTCTCTACACTCACAGTCCTTTCCCACCCTGTGCCCAGTCCCACTAGCTTTCCGGCTTCCTCCTTGCTCCACTCCACTGGAATAAACCCCCACTCCACATCAGACTGTCTCCAAACCAGAACATTTTACAACACCTTGAAGGAATTTGTGCCTAGGGGTGCCACATACATAAATCCAGCCCTGAGTAACTTGCTCCAAAACTTAATTAATATTATCTAGGTGTGGACGTCCAAATAAAAGACAATTAAGGGATTGCTTTAGTTTTATTTGATTATTTAAGAACTACAAAAAATGTAAATCTGTATTTAAACACAAAAATATTTCAATGTAGCTTTTTAAACTTAAATTTGAAGATGAAGAGTGCAGACCTGCCCCAACCCATCATGTGTCCTGGATTCAGATACAGTAGCACCTTCAAATCTAAACTTAAAAATTATATTTATTTATTTTCTTCAAATGTTGATAAATTCCTATTGGTTGACCATTGGCCTTTTAAGGGAACTTAATCTTTATTACCCCTTCTGGATCACTACCTAGTTGTGGTGAAGGGGCTTGTGTACTTCAACGAAGCTGTGAGCTAAGCCATGTAGGGTCACCCAAAATGGGAAGGTAATAGAGGGCTCAAACAAATTGCGGTCGAGAAGGAACTGGCAACCCACTTCAGTATCTTTGCCAAGAAAATAATATGGATAAACACAACCAGAGACTTATCGATAAATGTGCCTGGCATGCTGCAATCCATAATGTCACGGAGAGTTGGACATGACTGAATGACTGATCAACAACTCTTTAATAAAAAGCTGATTACCAAAATAGCTTAGATTCATAGAAATATGTTTATATAACATCAGGATTCAAACAGAAAAATATTTATGTATATGTTACTATAAAAGTTAAATTGTGAACACAATCTACCCACAGTTCCCAGCCAGTATAAGAGTTACATAATTTAATGAATTATTAAATAAATAACAGATAAGTGGAAAAAGTCTGTAAAATTGAGTGGGACTGCACATAAATCACGTTGTGACCACACATTCATAAAGTACAGCTGAACTCAGCAAAATCACCATTTGGCGCGATGGATATGTGAATATAGATGTATTCATTGAGCCGTTCACTCCTTGGCCTCTTGATGGCAGTATAATAATACAAGTCGCCAGAACATAAGACGTCTGGATGTCTTCATATGTAAAACCTTCTAGTAACATGATAGTTCCATTTGCTGCAATTGTTCTTTTTTCTCTCCAGTATTACAATGTTTTGGGCTAGACTTTATACCATTATGCCGTTTCTTGTCTTAAATATTGTACAGCTGCTCGGTTTCTTTATTGTGAAAAGGAAACTTTCTGAAGGGCTAAAGGATAATGAAACTTTTAATACAGTAAGATAATAAATACATATATTTATATGTATTGCAAAGCATATACAAACAGAGAACAGGTATAAACTGTAAGATAACTGAGGGATGAGTAGTGTATTTATATGCAGTTATTCTTCTGGTAAACTCACTCAGGTTTGTCTTTACATGAATTGCACTACCAATACTTTATGTTATTTTAAAAGCATATAAGCATGGCAGGTTTTATATTTATATATATATATATATATATATATATATATATATATATATATATATATATATATTCAGCCAATCAACCCTAGAAAATATATATGAAAGGCTGGGGCTAAGCCAAAACATGTTCTCTTTTTTTTAATAGAGTGCCATTATTATTATTTTTTTGGATGGCCTGAAGTTTGAGGAACAAGGGTATTCAAACAAGATATTGTTGTTCTGTCCTTCAGTCGGGTTCTACTGTCAGTGACAAGATGGACGCAGCACCCAAGGAACATCTGTCTGTGTTTCTGGTTGTGCTTATCCATATGGTTTTCATGAATTGTCAGTTCCTTTTCCAGTGGACCGCAATTTGTCTGACCTTTCTGCAATGACCTGCCCATCTTGGGTGAACCTACATGGTATAGCTCAAAGCTTCGTTAAGGTACACACTCCTTTTCACCACAACTAGGTATTGATGCAGAAGGGGATGTAATCAAGATAGAACAGGCCTTTTCCAGGATGGACGAAATTGAGCATTCAATGGATTCAGCCAACAAGGATTTATTGAAGATGGATGTGCCCATTTATCTAGGGCTGAAGAGTGAGGACCAGGGCGTTGTTTGACAATGCTGTATCCAGGGGCGGCAATGTGTTAACAAACCATACATTTTCCTTTATAGGTTTAATAATGCTTTATTTTTTATTAACTTAATAATTACATTTTTTTTATTGTTATTTGTTACTTTCTGTGAGTGATTTAATATTTTCAGCAATGTCTTCTTTGTAGTTTTTTGTTATTTTCCAAAGCAATTATAGTTGGGCATAGGGGCCATGAGAGTCCATAAGGAACCCCCGTGGTCGTAGGTTAGGGTGCCATGGGGGTTCATAGGGGCTTCCAAGTTAAGCGGTTAATGTTATTGACCATGGGGTTCCTTAAGAATCCATCTTGTTGATAAGCAGAGTCCCTATATGGCATAAAAGTGAACATGTATGGGGAGATTCATAAGGGAACAATTGGGGGAAGGGGGACAATGGCCTCCTGGTGTAGATCAGTCCCAGGAGACGCCAATGCTTATTTAATTTATAGGTGGAGTGGGTCATAACCCCCACCCATCGCACAAGGAAGGGGGCATATCTAGTAATCGTTAGAGCTCTACATTTTATGGCTTAGTTAGTACTGGAAAATCTTTATGAGCGCAAATAATTTTGCAGGTAATATTTAATAGCACTGTAGGAAGTAGAAGGAAGCATATCACATGTAACAAGCACTTGCAAAGGGTTACACATTAGTTTTTTTTACATACATATTCTCTGGGAGGAATGTAATTGAACGCTAAGACAGAGACCCTCAAGACCACTTGCCTGTAAGAGAGAAAATTATTTGTCTTTCAAAGAAGGAAATACTGAGCCATTCCTCTAAAGTGATCTTAACCACAGTAAACAAATACTTCAATAGATATAAAACATATCTTTTTGGGTGGGGAGGATCTAATAAAGCCAATATATAAACCCCTAGGAATCCTTGCAATATACTGGACAAAGAGTTTCAAAAAGACCCCTCTTTGTATAATGCAAGCTAACAAAGAATACAATTTTCCTTCTATTTTTAATTGCTTATTTCTACAGGAAAATTATATATTTTCTCCTGGTTGAACCACAAACCTTACGATTACTAACATTACAATTTTTTTAAAGAAAAAAATAAATCCAACTTTTACATTTTCATTCTTACCTGTAATTATTCTTTACTACAGGATTCAATTGTATTCACTTCATTGCTTCTTGCAGTTTCAGAGGGTTGTCTCCTCCAAAAACAAATTAACTTTACACTAGTCCTAATGAATACACTGACAGTTTTAGCTGACACAATTCTACTGTTCAGACAGAAACTCTTTTCACAATGCTGCAGAGCTATTGAATTTACAATAGATCTTAAACTCCTTTTATAATACAGTGGACTCTCAGTTAACCAGCACCCATGAAGATTGGTAGATGCCGGATAAATGTGGTTTCTTGTTGCTTGAGAGTCACTATAAAAGAGGCCTAGATTAGCTGCACATAGGATGCTCTTCTAAGTATATTTTGACGGTGAGGGCTGTTGTAGCAGCAGCAGCTTTCACTCCTCGCACAGGTACGTTGAGCTGGAGGGTGCGGTGCTGAACATGGGGATTTAATGGCAACACGGCACTGGCTCAGTCACTCATGTCTGTCTGCTTCCAGATAAAATTGAATTGCAGAGACGTACAGTGGATGAAATCTAGGTGCCTGTAAGCATTAAGTAAAGGATTACATTTTTCTAGTTGCTTGAGACTTCTGATTGCAGTAATCATGTCAATAAGAGTGAGCTTTTACTTCACTATAACTCTGTTCCTTTTGATAAGATTGAGTTGTGAATTAGGGTGGGAGTAATCACATATATAGTTGTGAGCATGCGGGTTTTTGCTAACGCTGAAGGGCTCGCATAGCGAGCCCGCAGCGAGGGCCGCAGTCGCTGGCAAGGAGCGCCGATGGCGCTCCTTGCACTGGTGATGAGCGCCGTAGGTGATGAGCATCCGCAAATGCGGACCCTCGCGGGACTTACACCCGAAAATTTATGGACTTACCAGCAAAAAATACGAGCCACGGGACTTCGAAAAAAACATTACGAACTTGCAAAAATACAATCTTAATGCGCGAACCACGTGCAAATAAAAACATTAAAAACACAATAAATACACACAACAAATACATAAAAAGCTTACCACAGCAAGGGGGGGGGGGGGGGCAGGACCTCTGCAAGTGAAGTTACACCTCGATTTAAGTCCAAAATCAAGAGTTTAGACACACGAAAATCCCCTAAGCAAGAGAAAAAATGTCTGCAGAAAGAAACGAAAAGAGGCTACAGGACCCTAAACATGCAAAACACCACCAATGACAAATTGATTTTCCAAAAAAGCCGTACAAGGGCCAAGATACACTATTAACAAGGGCGCTAAATCATCCACATTAGCCGCCATTTTACAACACAAACTTACACAATGTGGAAGTACACAGCTACCCTAATGGCTTTTCCTTGCGCACGCAGCCTATTTACACTACACACTGCACACATTGCTCACACTTACACAGCAGCTCCACAGCACTGCAAACCTACATTGTATGCTGCAGCAACATGAAAACATATTGTCAGCTCTTCAGCACAATGCTTCCTGCATATATTACTTCAAAAGAGGTAAAGTATATTCATTTATTAATTATTTAATTAGCATACAAAAACAAATATACACAAAAACCAACAAAAAAAATACACAATAAACACAAAACCCATTTACCGCGCGTCTCCACCAAACAGCATTACCTGCCTTACAATTTTATTGCCATCATTTTTCGATGGGCAATTCGCTAATTATACAATAACTAGCGACTTGCCCATCAAAAATGACGGAGCAATACAATTTGAAGCCATGACAATGCTGTTTGCCACACAATGTCAAGCTTTTTGTACTCTGAGGACCTTCGGCGCTCATTGCGAGCCTCTCCTCTGGTGTACTTTTGCTCCTCTGAGCACCTTGAGCGCTCATCACGAAGACAGATACATATGTCTATATTTTTTTTAAATAATAATCAATTAATTAGTTACTTAATAGATTAATATACTTTACCTATTTGTAATTAATATATCCAGCAATCAATAACCTGAACAGCTAACAATCTCTTTTTATTTTAAATGATGGAGCAATAACATTTGAAGCCATAGCAATGCTGTTTGGCACACAATGTTAAGCTTTTTATACTGTAAGGACCTTTAGCGTTCATTGCGAGTCTTGCGCTGAGCGCCTTTGGCGCTCATTGCGAGCCTCTCTTCGCTTGTCTTTTGGCTCCTCTCTATATTTTTTTAAATACTAATTAATGAATTAATTGAATACATGAATATAGTTTACCTTTTTCTAATTTATATATGTAACAATCAATAGCCTGAAGAGGTAACAATCTCTTGTTATTGTCCTGCAGCACATAATGTCCAGCTGGACTGTTGCTGGCCTGAGGAGATAGTGTTATGAATGTCCCAACTGTGTATTAGAAATAGGCTGCGTGCGCGAGGGCTAACCGTTGCTTTATTTGTGTGAAGCGCTACTGTAGATGCGAAATGTTGTTAGTTGCAAGCTAGCAGCCTTATTAAATTGCGAGTTAAGCACACAGCATATTTTTTTACAGAAGTGTTTAGTTAGTGAAGACCTTGCTTTTGGATAGAAGTTCACTAATTAAAAACTTCTGTAACAAAAATATGCAATGTGCTTAAATACAGCCCTTTTAAATTTGCTGAATCACAATTTAATAAGGCTGTAAGGTTGTAAAATGGCGTAGTTTGTCTATATGCTACGCGTTCGCGAGCATTTGCCATCCTTTGTAATAGTGTATTTTGTACCTCTTACGTTCCTAAGTGAAAGAGGTATGCGCTTGGTGGTGTTTTGCGCGGTCCAGGGTCGTGTAGCCTCGTTTTCATTTTGTTTGCCCACCATTTTTTTTCCCCGCTTAGCCGATGTTCAAGTGCCGAAACTCTGGAAAATCAACTTAAATTCGCGTTCCACCTCAGTCCCAGACGTCCTGGCTGTTGCCCCATGCTGTGTGTGATGCTTTTGTTGTATTTTTTTTTTTTTTGTGTGTGTTTTTTGTGTCTTTTGCTTTGCGCGGTTCGGCTGTTAATTCCGTATTTTTCAGTATACATATTTTTTAAGTCCCGCGTCTCATATTTTGTTTGTATAAGTCCCGCGTCTCTTAGTTTTTTTTCTCTAAGTCCCGCATTCATCTTGCAGCCTAAGGCGATCCCGGTCTTGTGTGTTTCACTGTGTGATCGGCTAGCCTTCGGCGCTCCTTTCTGGCTAAATCCCGCGTGTTTCATTGCCTCTACTGCTTGCCTCGCTTTGCGAATCGCCTAAGTGTTGAGATTTTTAGTGGCTTAACGGATAGACTCTCTACGCGAGGCTCGCAGGCGATGGGCTCCAAAGGCGCTCATATCCTAAGTGCTCCGAGTTAACCGCTCACCTTGCGTCGTGATACTTGCATGCAATGAGTGCCTTCGACGCTCATCGCCTAAGTCGTACGCACCACGCAAAGCATGATGACGTCTCGTAGTTCGACAATTATAATATGTGATGGCTTTTATACTGTATTCATTTTAATTCTGTTCTTTGTTCCCACCAAGTACTCAATCTTTATTTTCACCAGCCTGGTGGCACCGGGTACTAATTCTGTATGAAATAACATTAATTTCTAATTCCCTACAGGTGCATATTTAATCTTAGTTTTCCCATAAACTTTTTCCATCCATTCAGAAATAGATCTCCATTGACCCTATATCCTTTTCATTTGCAATGTATGATTATTTGCTTTGTTATGTGCACATACCGTTTTCCCCATTTACTTTTTCCTCCCAGGGAGAAATAGATCTCCATTGACCTTTATCCTTTCGCCCCGTGTGATTCTATTATTTGTTAAGCGCACACACTGAAACACTATTTACACAGCATGAAAGGGTAAATGACGCAGATGCTTTGAGAGAGCAAGCTAATGTCGGATGTCGGCGTCTGACGTCAGAACCGGTTGTCCGGATTTGCCCTAATGTGTTTCTCAGCCCACCAGTACTCTCTCAAAGGGAGCATCGCCGTCATTCACCCTTACCTGCAGTGTAAACAGTGTTTAAAAGAATTATGCAGGGCAAAAGGAAAAGGGTCAATGGAGATCTATTTCTCCCTGTGTGGAAAAAGTTAATGGTGAAAACTAATATTAAATATCCCACTAGAGATCTGTGTGTGCTCCATGTTTACTTGTGTGCACTCATCTCAGGGTATGTGCACTAGCACATGCGCACAGCTTAGAGGGAACAGTGGTATTAACTTATCTGCATTATCTGTAACACAAGTAGGAAATATTCAGATAAATCTTACTAAGGCATTCGGGAGTCATGTACCAATGTGTTAAGGTCTTATAGACATTTTCTGTTATTGTTGTACAGATAGAAGTTGAGAGTCCCATATCTCTTGCGATTCTGCTATTCTACAGGTCTTGCCAATCTTAGGTTGTCATGTACTTCCATAGGATGGTTTACCTCTTAGCAAATCAGGAGTTGTGTTGTAGCATTCTGGCATATTTGTTCAAAGGTTGTCATGCCAGCGAGAGAGCTGGATTCCATGTATAACTGACAAATATGTCTAATTTGGTGAAAAATTTAAGTTGGGAATTTAGAAATAAACTCTGCCATAAAAGAAAGTAAATATTTATTATTTTTCTAATTAGATCAGTGAAAACATTGAAGTGTTGCATTCTCCCGGAGAGTAATAAATGTCATAAAAACAAGATGCTGAGGGATTTACATTATGGGAGCAGCCATCTTTGGAACAAACTGAAAACCGTAACAAAAGCGGCGAAAGAGTTTACATTTCTATCACCAGAGACTTAGTGTTGTGGGGCAGCTTGAATACTGAAACAAAGTTAAAATTTGCATGTGTAGGTTGCATGAGAGTAGACTGTATAGTGCTGCTGTGTTTGCCAAGAGAGTCATAAATGTCATAAAACAAAATGCTGAGTACCATTGAAGGATGGTTCTATATTATGGGAGCAGTCATCTTCAAGACCAAGACTTGGTGTTGGGGTGCAGCTTTAATACTGAAACAAAGTTTAAAATGTGCATGTATAGGCTGCATGAAAGTAGACTGTAGAGTGCATAGACTGCATGAGACAGCAAATCAAGAGGCTGAGACACTAAATGAGACAGAACAGAAGGCTGTGAGAGCACTGCAAGGAAGGCTGTGGCATCAAATGACTTGTTATGTATCAAATGTGGCCTAGCTACACACCTTATAAAAGAGCAAGGTAGGCTGTGAATGGAAGCTAGGTTTTGATTATTTTTTTCATTTTGAAAGAATAAACATTTGATTTTAAATGTTCTTGTTGTCATTGTGTGTTTCAGTGCAAACCCACATAAAGTAGAGGGATCACCAGGCTCTTTGGGCCACACTGACACTAACACACAAGATATTTTAAGGTACAAGGGATCAGTTACAGAACAAGGCAAGCAAGTTTTACATGTCACATTTCTAAACGGTTTCTTCTAGGCCTATGTGGAGAGGGGGAAGGTGGTGTAAAGTGCTGAAATCTTATCTGAGTCCACTGAGGAGTCGACAATTTCCCCTCACTCCTTCCTCCTTTCATTCTTGAATAGATATTACAAATTAGAACACATCCACTTAGCGTCCAAGCCCACAAGATGTATTGAAGACATGCACATGGCATCCTTCGACACCTACTAAAATAAAATAACTAAAAATATTGTTATCACCACAGCTTTTACACATGTGATAATGTTAACATGTAACATAATTCAGGAACATCTGAGTTTTTTTTTTCAATCTAGAGTAATCCTTTAATTGATGGGCTATTATAGGGCCCTTTAAGAAAATATGTACTCAAACATATACAGGTGCAATTTTTTCTCTCGCTTAGGTGATTTTCGGGTGTTTAAACTCCGAAATTTGTACTTAAGTCGAGGTGTAACTTTACTTGCAGAGGTCCTGGGTGCACCACCTTGCTGTGGGTAAGCTTTTTATATGTTTGTTGTGTGTATTTATTGTGTTTCTAATGTGTTTGGGGTCGCACGGGTTGAGTCTTTGTTTTCTAATCTCATAGGTGTTTTTCGACAATTCCGTAGTTGTTTGGTGGTGTTTTGCGTGTTTAGAGTGCTGTAGCCTCGTTTTGTTTTTTTTCGGCAGCCATTTTTTCTCTCGCTTAGATAATTTTTCAGTGTCTAAACTCTTTTATTTTGAGTTAAATTGGGGTGTAACTTCATTTTTTGAGGTCCTGGATGCTCCCTCTTCCTGTAGGTAAGCTTTTTATGTATGTGTTGTGTGTATTTATTGTGTTTTTCATTTTTTCATGTGCGTGGGTTGCGGCCGATTTTTGCGAGGTCGTAATTGGTGGTAACGTGTCTCGGATTTTTTTGCAAGGTCCCAGTTGCTGGCAAGGAGCGCCCTTGGCACTCCTTGTCAGCAACTGCGGCCCTCGCTTTGCGAGGGCAGCGGGCTCGCTACGCAGGCCCGCAAGCGTTAGCAACAACTCGCATGCTCACAAGTATATATGTGATATGCATTTGATAAAAATTGCTTGTGATTCTCATGCAATTTTAACTGCAAAGTAAAATGACATAGGGGCCAAGCATTTGGATTTAGCTTGTATGACATACAGTAAAATTGTTTGCTTTGTTTTAGTACAATGATTCCTATATTTTGTAGATACATATGTTGATTCAATTAGTAGGGAAGTGGGAATGTGCACATTAGCAAGTCCCTTTGAAAGTAGGTTTCACTCAAAAAAATGTGCTAGACATAACTAGTAAAAAAACACTAATACATTTGTATATATATCAAAGAAAAACCTCAGCATTACTGTAGTAACTGACTGAATAGACATCATTCACTGTTCAGTCAAGAAGATGAAACCTTCCTGCTGAGACCCTTCTCTACCATGTGTTCATACAGCACTTTATGACAAAATAAACAGACTAATATTTTAGTTATAGCTAGTAAACGTCTATTTGTGTATTATTTGAATACTGATGGAATCAAACATTTAATTCTTAGTCTTTGTACTGATTTTTAAAAGATTTGTATATTATACCGGTATTCCTTTGAAGACAGCTATTTTCTAATGTAAACACATTTAATTTGGCTGCTGCCTCCTCGTAACTCACAAACTCTTTCCTTTTTTGAAGATTTTAAGGACAAATGTAGTTCAATAAAACTGTCACATGCTCTAGCAGTATGTAACATAATACCAATATTAGCAAGTATGCAAATATGGAACAAATAGAAAAAACATATTTCGATGGCTCTGATTATGTTTTCCAGGTTCCACCTAATACTGGTAGCCTGCCTGTAGTTTTAGGTGGCATATTATCCCATGGGGCCCTACTCTTCCATTGAGATGTATTTTTAAGGGGTTATATGAAGTGACAGTCTTATCTGACTCCACTGTTCCTCCTATCCCTCCCATGTACCTAATCATTTTAAGAACAAAGACAGAATGTCTGTTATCATTAGAACACAAGTAAATGCAATTGGTAAAACTACTGGGGGTATATTTTTAAGGGATCACCGCAGTTTAGAAAAAAACATTTATCAACTATGTAACATTTTAATAATATTAGTACTGTGTTAGTTATTAACATAAAACAATTCTTAGAGAAAACCTTAATTTTTTAAGATTTTGTGTAAAAGTTTCTGTTTTGTCTGATTTAAACACTTTCTGATAGGTTCTTATTTTATGAACCTTGGAATGTGGGGTGGGAAGGACGGAAAGGGGTAGAGGTTTAACAGGGCTGCCATCGAAAATCTTGGGGCCCAGTACAAATGTAATAGCCAGGGTCTTCCCTACCCGACGCACACTCATTTTCCCCATATCCCATATCCAGTCATTACATTAACTGCACATATAGTGATGTCCGACTTCTCCTGACCCATGCTGATCCACTTGTTATTCATGACAGAGATACTGGAGTGGGTTTCCAGTTCCCTCTCCAGTGGGCCACAGCATACAGTTCCTGGTATACTTAGGTGGTCTCCCATTCAACCAATGACCAGACCCAAGCATGCATGGCTTCAGGGTTGTGTGACCCCTTGTTTCCCTGACTGGAATCGTATCCAGGTTGCAGGGGCTAAATTACTGAATCCTAACCACTCGACCAGGTTAGACCCAGGGTTGTAGGAAGTGGGTGGGGGGAATCTTCCCCAGAGTAAATGAATAGGGGTCACAAAAAATAGCAAAATAAAACTTAATCATGCATTTCCAGGGTTCTGCAAATTTTATGACATTTTGCTGCCTAATTATGCTCTTAGTCAGCCTCAAAATTTTCAAATATGTATTTCCATTACAGAGTGGGTATATTGCTATTGCTAATATGGAGAAGGTAAATTATTTAGACGTTTAAGAATATGTTAAGCACTAGTGTCCCACCACACACATACAAAGACATCAAGAAAGAGTTAAGAATAGGCCAATATCAATAATACTGTAGAAATAAAGTCTTAATTTAACAGTAGGAAACTGATCAGGCCGCCACCTCCTCTCCCCTCATATTTTCTGAACCAAGTGATAACACCTAATGACTGAATACTGAGCCAAACATTATTAAAATGTAACACTCATGCAATTTATTTACTTGAACATATCACAACTATTGTTCTTGTTAAGTGTGTCCTCGTATTATGTATAATTTTATATCTTAAAATCAATGGGTTCTACTTATCAGATTTGGTCAAATGAAGGGTTCAGCAGGGAGAGACTGGGGGTTAAAAAATGGCACCTTCCTATGTTTTCAATGGAACCTGTTTCTCAAACGGCATAAACACTACTATTATTATTATAATATTATATTTTAGACAGCCAGCAGTTACCATAGCACTAGTGGTATAATACATGCACATATAGCAATTGACATACTGTATATTTGAAGACAGTAAATATAAGACAAGACAACACAATTCTACTTACACACTGGTATAGGAGAACATGAGGACCCTGTGGGGATATTTGACTCTAATGGCTAAAAGTACCCTAATGTGATCTCTGTAAAATCAGTTCTCATTTATAACCCCCTCATACTGTTTTATGCATGATCCACCTATAGTCCAATGCCAATAGCATATATATATATATATATATATATATATATATATATATATATATATATATAGTAACAAGAATATAAAGTGCTAATGCCACATAGATAAACCAGCTTGCAAACACTAACAGACATGCTTTCCCACATATGGTATATTTGCAAAATCAATAAAACACACATTTTTTCCTTATATAGGAACACTTGTGATTCATGTTTCATGTTTTAGAAAAAATAAACTTCCTTACACTACATATACAAAAAAACATAAACTGACTGATAGTGGGTTGAAACGCCCAGTGTAAAACTTTAAGGTATAACACAATATAAGGAAAATAAATAAATAAAACCTTGCCCAAGGACCACCCTGATGGAAGAGAGGTCCAAATACTCAAATGTGTTCAGAGCCTCTGTGGGAAATGCAAAAGAAACTCGGTTGAAGTCAAATATTGTTTTGAAAACACTCAGACTTCCTTATAAGAATCCTTTGTAATACAGAGAGATGACTTATTTAGTTAACCAAAAATACAGACATTTTGGGTTGATGCCCAATCATTTAAGTTAATGTTGCTTGAGGGCTGCGGCAGTTGTATTATTTTATTGAAAGCTAAAATATTGTGTGATGTTAATAACAGTTTGGACCACAGAACAATATAACACAGGGATTTAACAATAATCCTCAGTGACTGTTTTTCTGTGAATCATATAATCTACTCTGCTGTAGCCGCAAGTTATTTTGCTATTCAATTGGCGTCTTTTTGTGGGCTCGGATCGAGTTAAGGGCTCCGGCCTCCAAGTTAATGTCCCTACAAACCTTTGACCTTTCACGGTCGATAGACTTCCGAACGCTAAAATCGCAAATCGCTTTTCAATTGCTCTGATTTTTCCTCGCTAACCACTCCATCAAGCCCGCAAATGGTTGAGCCACAAGTTACTGGTACCAAGGAGGTCTCACAAAGAGCTTAATGACTTGTACGGAGCACTGTAAATGCACATATACACACACTACTGTACTTTTATTAAAAGTGAAAATGATGTTAGGTCTTAGAATTAATAGCACAACATTCTTAAGCTCGCAAATTGTCCCAACAAAATACTTTATTTCATGTTTAATTTCCATGTTATATTGATCCTGGCAACCAATGTGTTAATACATATAATGGAACGCGCATGTAATAGAATATCATAGTTATGGCTTTATCAATATTGCATTATATCTGGAATGTGGGTCCGACCGTAACTCGTAATTCAAGCCCATAGGACTTCAATGAAAAATGGAGGTTGGATTTCAAAATCCTACGGGCTTCAACCATGAGTCATGATCAGACACAGATTCCACTGGCTGTTTCTAACAGTTACGGCCTTGTGTCATCGATCATGCCCAAGCTCACAAATGCTACTTTCAATAGCATGGTTTGCGATGTGCTATCTATCTACAGTATCTATCTATCTATCTATCTATCTATCTATCTATCCCCATTAGATTGTAAGTTTGAGAGTTTTCAGTCTTGTAAGCTGCTTTCTAAACAAGCACTATGTACATTAGGTTTTAAGCTCAAAGACGTGATCCTCCATTCTTTTGCAATGTGTTGAAATTAGATTTTGCTTTGTACTTAACCACTGTATAGCGCTATGGTATATGTTGGCTTGTTACAAATAAAGGAAAATAATATTAACAGTCTGTCTGTCTATCAATCTAACTACCTATCTATCTTTATCTATAGTGGAGTGAATGTCTACTGTATTCTTCCAGATGAATAATGAATGAGTATTGCAGTATACAGTGATAACTTTATTAAGCATTTTATTTACGGTGTCAAGCTTTTGATAAGTACTACGTACATCTATCTATCTATCTATCTATCTATCTATCTATCTATCTATCTATCTATCTATGTATCTATGTATCTATCTATCTATCTATCTATCTATCTATCTATCTATCTATCTATCTATCTATCTATCTATCTATCTATGTATCTATCTATCTATCTATCTATCTATCTATCTATCTATCTATGTATCTATGTATCTATCTATCTATCTATCTATCTATCTATCTATATATCTATTTCAATATAGTAGAACATGAGACAATTCACTCAACATTTTTACTGACTGAAGCATTTTCTGGACAACTCAGCTTTTCAATAACAAAGCTCCCCTTTTTTTTTAATAGGTAATCACATATTATAATTGTCGAGATGTCGTTACGCTTTGCGTGATGGGTATGACCTAGGCGCTCATCGCTTGCGAGCCACGCGAAGCAAGGCAAGCCTTTAATGCGTAGCACTTAACCGATGAGCGCTAAAGGCGCTCATCGCTGCCAGCCTTGCGAAGTGAGGCAAACCGTTAACACATAGCACTTGGGCAATGAGCGCCAAAGGCACTTATCGCCTGCGAGCCTCACATAGCGAGGCAAGCCATTAAGCCACTACAACTATCAGCACAAACACGAAGAGCCAATGAAATACGCAGGACTTAGCCAAAAAACACTTCCTAAACGCGGGATCGCCTTGGCGTGCAAGTGGTTGACAAATGGGGGACTTAGAAAAAAAAAGATACACAACGCAAAAAATTACGAGATTAATGGCCGAACGGCGAAAAACGAGAAAACATTAAAAACACACTAAATACAGCCCAAAAAATTGCAAAAACATCACAGACAGCACGGGGCAACAGTCTGGGAGTGAGGTGGAACGCAAATTTAACTCGATTTAGATGATTTTCGCCACTCATAAATCGCCTAAGCAAGGAAAAAAATGGCAGCTGAAAAAAGAACATTAAGAACATTACGACTATACAATGCCGCTTTACACAATAAACCAACGGCTTTACCTCGCGCACGCAGCCTATTTAGAATGCACACTTGGAACATTCATTACACTTTATAAGCAGGGCACCAACACTCATAATGTATATTCTATGCAGACGCAAAATACAAACAGATTGTTAGCTCTTCAGCCTATAGCTGGCTGCATATATGAATGAGAAATAATTAAAGTATAATAATTTATTGAATAAATCATGAATTATTACTTAACTACATATACATAGAAATATATATCTCTTTATCATGACTCATGAAGGTGCTCAGAGGAAAAAAAGTACACAACAGGAGAAGCTCGCAATGAGTTCCAAAGGCGCTCAGCGCAAGCCTTGCAATGAGCGCCGAAGGTCCTCACCGTATAAAAAGGTTTACATTGTGTATCGAACAGCATTCCCAGCCTTACAATTTTATTGACCGTCATTTTTTGACGGACAAGCCGCTATATAAATCTGGCTGATCCAAAGACTCTATCTTTGTAAGGGATAGGCGGCATTTCCAGGTAGCATATGCTGCCTTCTTCTGTTCTTTATTCACACTTTTATGATTTCAGACAGGTCACCCTAATAATACACATCACATAACGAAATGATAAATAGAAAGTAAAGAATTTTTAGATGACCCATATATATATCCCTTATGGATAAAAACCATAAAACATATGTATTTCAGTTGATAATCTTTCCTTATGGTGTATTGTATGTAAAATACACTACATTTGTCACTTTGAAAATATGGTGTTTTGTAATAGCAGACCCAATGAACTTTAAGTAACCTTTTTATGGAAGGTACATGCCCCATGGATGTCCTCTCCATTAATCCAAGCTTGGGTTATAAATGGTAAAATAATGGGAACTTGTCTGTAGAACGTTAATTGACAGAACAAACAGCTTTGAACATTATTGGATATACAGAAGACATCAAAGAAACCATAACATTTGCATGGCAATAAGGATGTGTCCTAGTGTCACAGGAATGTGTTCAGCACATTGATGTCTGACATCTTATAATTGCTACATGCTCGTGCTATGTATGCCGGGGTCTCCACAGATATCACTAGATTTTCCCTTTTGTGTGATATATCATTGTATTTTTCCATATTCCCCCATCTGGCCTGCATAAAACATTCAGAAAAATGTCCTTTCTAAAGGATCACTGTATGTAAAACTCTTAAAGAAGTAAACTTCATCATAATGGCAAAATGCTCTTAGAAAGTAAGAAATACCTTTAATTTGTTAAATGGACACTGGATTTATTAACACCATAAAACAGAGCAAAAGTGATCATTTATTTTGAATTTTCATGTACCTAATTATTATTTATGTAGAGAATGCAGCTGTAGGTTCTGCAAGGATCAAAAATCACAAGTGCCTTGCAAATGCCAATAAACTCTCATTGCTGCAATCAAAAAATATAAACCTATTCCTTTGTGTTTTTTAGACAATCTAATCTCAAAGAAAAATATGTGGAATGTAATACCGGAGACGAAAAATTAATTTCTTTGTAGTTGATTTGGGGCCTGATGGAATATGCATATAAGCTCAATGAACCTTTTGTTTCAGATACTCCTGCTTATGTTCAATAAAATATACTATACAACATGTTGTATAGGATTATATGGTGTTAAGCAGCAATATGGAAGTAAATGTCATTGTCAACAAACAATCCATTTTAAATATATTTTCTGTTTCCTTAAATTATTTCTCTCTTAACAACATTTAGCAATTTTCATACTTTTTGCAAATTCTTTCTTAATATTTTTATATTGCAGTACAATAGTCCAAATGACAGTAAGATGGATGATAGTGTAAACAAACATTATGGTGTTTTCCAGTGAATTTTGATAAATACAGCATTACTTATTTATATTGCTCCAGCTGCAACTGAACTCCATAGAGAAAGTGTCTGTACTCCACACATAGCACCTAATGCTCTTCCGCCCATCTGCCATTCAGTGCTCACATCTGATTATCGTTGACTTTTCAGCAAGCCAACACTTTGTTATGTTTGATTATTATCTGTGATTTTAGAAAATTTCACAGCAAGGTTTTACATGGTGTTTTATATTGATATTGTATTTACTTAAAGTACAACTGTAGTGTATTTATAAGTAAAGCTCATTTGTTTCTTTTCTATGTATAGACAATAAAGAAAGAAAAAAAAGTAATATCTGTTCTTAGCTTTTAAGCTGTCAGTTTTCCCCTCAAGCAGAGCTGTGTAGATCCTCCTATCTGTGTCTGCCAGGGGGCATGGCCAGCTCTGCATATGTGTCAGACTATCAAGGAGCTTGGAAGCAGGCTGGACTGATGTCACTGACCCTGCCCCATGATATAACTAGTCCCACCCACTGCCTATACAAATGTAACAGCTTTATTGTAACATGTTTGCAGCTGTCCCATTGTCCTTAAACAGTGACAGTGAATGAACATCAATCAAAACCCTTCCCCTTTACTGAGCATGCTCAGTCTGAAGCGGAACCTGCACTGGTAATACCTTATTTTTAGTTCAGCTCACAGGAAGAGCTGGCCATGCCCCTGATGACACAGGTAGGAGAAGATACACAGCTCTGCCTGAGGGGGAAAACAACAATTTAAAAGTTATGAAAACAAGTTAGGTTTTACTTATGTTCAACTGCATACTGATGGTGAAGAAGGGAACATGGAAACAACCCAAGAATTTGTTTGATAACTGAATAAGATTGATATTGACCCATTCCCTCTCACTGGCCCAGAAACAGGATGTTGCATCAAATGAAGCAATCATAGCTCTCCAGACTTGTAAACACACCTCAATTTCGTTGTTGTGTATGCAAATGACTCTTAAAGGTTTTTCTCACCCTAAGTGTGATAGGGGGAACCAGATGTGGACTCCTTGCTCACTGTGCCTTAGGGAGTAAATCTGCACCTCGGGGGTGCGCTGCAGTTCATCTAAAGTTTCAATAACAAGTAGCACAGATTGGATATGGATTTCGATCGAATGTTTTTAATTTACTTGATCTTACAAATACTTAGCAAACATAATTTTTGTTAAAGAGCTACACTACACAAAAAACAACATGCTGAGAAAAAATATAACCATATTATCATTTACTAGCGACTTGCTTGTCAAAAATGGCGGCAAACAAATGTGAAGCCCGACAATGCTGTTTGCCACACAATGCGAGGCTCCCCCCTCCAAGTGGCGGGCCACGCGATGAGCACCTTTGGCTCTCTTCACGGGCCTCACATTGAGTGCCCTTGGCGCACATTGCGAGCCTCTCCCCCCCTCTACTTTACGGGTCTCACGATTAGCAGCTTCGCCGTTCATTGCAGTCCTCGTTAAACCGACAACTTGCTTCCCTCTCAATGAGCGCCTTTGGCAAGCCTTTCCCCCCTCTACTTTACGGGACTCTCAATAAGCGACTTCAGGGCTCATCATGAGCTTATCTACCTCCCCTGTGTCTCTTCCCCCCCCCCTCCCTACCCTTTGTATCTTTCTCCCTCTCCCTCCCCTGTGTGTCTTCCCTCCCTCTCCCTCCCCTGTGTCTCGCCCCCTCCCCCTGTTTATCCTTCCTTTGCTCCATTCCCTGTGTCTCCTTCCCGCTCTCCCTCTCCTGTGCCTCCTTTCCCCCTCTCCTTCTCCTTTTCCCCCTCTCCCTCCCATGTGTCTCTCCTCCCTCTCCCTCCCCTGTGTCTTTTCCCCCACTCCCTCCCCTGTATTTCTTTCCATCCCTCTCCATACCCTGTTTCTCTCCCCCTCACATTTGTCTCTTCCCCACCCTCTCCATCCCCTGTGTCTCTCCCTTTCTCTCACCTGTGTCTCTTTCCCCCCTCTTCTTTCCCTGTGTCTCTTCCCCCCTCTCCCTCACCTGTGTCTCTTTCCCCCTCTCCCTCCCCTGTGTCTCTTCCCCCTTTATCTCCCCTGTGTCTCCTTCTTCCCTCTCCCTCCCATGTGCCTCCTTTCCTCCTCCCCTCTCCTTTTCCCCCCTCTCCCTCTTTCTCCCCTGTGTCTCCAATGCTCATGTGCGCACCGCGCATTGCACATGCGTGCCCCCGCCACACAATGCACATGCTCCCCTCAGCCGCACAATGCACATGCGCATCCCTTAACGCATGTGCAACCCGCAATACATGCGCAACGTGCTGCTAATGCTGCACATTGTGCATGCCGGCAACTCGCAACTGTGGTCACTATTGTTATTAATAAAGTTGATGTTGTAAAGTTAATTAATCTAATCAAGACTGTTACCACTCGCCTTATTTTAAAGGCATTCAGTTACCTCAAAATCAAGTTCTTCATAAAAAGCATTACAGATTGGCTGCCAATTGTATGAGTTATTTTTGCAAATACATTAACAAACAAAGCAATCTACATCTAGTGTTATTATGCCACAATGAGCCACAAATTAGCAGAATGAGCCTAGTAATGATGCAACTAAAACAAGGCTGAATATATATCTAATTATTTACTTTTCTGTAGCTACAAGTCAGCCTTATAGGAGTTATTACGGGAGCCATGGAATAGAGACCTATAACTATCATGGATCCTGTTTCCTGCATAATTCAGCTCTGCCCTCTCAACTCATGGGCCTCATTCAAATGAGCAATTGTAAATTACTGGAGCCCGTAACGTAGCCCATAAACTAATTTGCAATTCAATTGTCTTTTAGCTACCAGCAAATGATCTGCGGGTTACAGGCTGAAAATCCCTGCAGTTGTCAAAATCGTAATGCCGACCCAGCTAAGCCTTTGATCTTTCAAGCCCATAAATGTTACAATAGTAAATCACTATTCAATTGCTTTTGTTTCATTTCTGTGTTATAGCAATATCGGGAATTTTTTTCTTCTAATTTTTGTTATTTTATACATTGACTGATTGCTGTTTCTAAATGGGTAGGTCTGGCCTTGCATAATTTGATCATGCTCTGAAATGCTACATACAACTGCATAGTTTACGGTTTAGGCTTTCAGCCAGGTAGTTGCGGGCTTGATTAATTGAATCGCTCTGTAACTTTTGCAATTGAGTGGAGGCCTTGCCGTTTAAGTTTGTAAAGGATCCTTGCATTAGTGCAGCGATGATCCTTGAAGCTTCTCCCGAACTCCAGCTGAAACAAAGTGATTATAGCTCCCGGTCCCCCAAACATGAGTCGAGACTTCATGAAGGGGTAAAACGAACTCTCTTTAATAACAGGTGATCTCCTTTTATGCAATGGTGCCCTCTGAAGGGCTACACCCACATAATTATCACAACAGCCAATTATATACATGGTTCAACCCCCACGTCTCCTCCCCTCAGATAACAGGTAACACAATTAAAACAGACACAATTTTAACCACATTCTGGATGTACCCCAAAAACAGGGGGTACACCTTTAAGTCCAGCACCGTTCAATAGCTCTCACCCAGGGGAACAACATATTAAAAAATGGCATGAATCAGACCAGGGGTTCAAAAGTTAGTAAAAGTATATTTTACACATAACACACAGATATTTCACATATCCCCCATAGTTGGCCACACAAAACACATATAGGGACAATAGGTGAGTCACACCTCCCTGAGGCTACCTGGCAACTTTGATACAATCAGACATGGATTAGATCATCCTTCTTTGTTCTTATCTGAGAATGAAAACACTTTATACAATAGACTTCCTTATCTTATGCGGAGTCTCTGTAACAGGATTATCTCCCATGCCAAGGTCTGCACTAGTCTAGGCCAATATTCTGCAGAGCATAAACCAACATACATGCAGTATAATAGTAGGATCATATTTTAACCATAATAATCATAAAACAGGGTAAAACAGTGATGGGTTCCGTTACAAAGTTTACTTAGACCCCTCCACAATGCACAAATACACATGCTATGAGATGTTGCAAGACCCTTGTCTCTTTTAAAACTCTCCACCCATTGTAAATTCCAATGCCAGCCTTCATCTTGCAAGCATGTCACATTTGTCATGATTTTCCTTTGATTAGCCCATGTGTACTAAACTGTTTTAATGTTGGCAAACTCTTGTCATAGTAAATATGTAAGAATAACACGCAAAGGAATAGTATAATTCTCCAAGAAATCTCCAAAACATTTCCTATTGACTATCAAACTGTCTTGAAAATTGACATCTTCTAATTTTTTTCTGTGTTTGTAATTGTCTATGTTTGTTAGCACATGGCTAAGTATATTTCAAAGAACACTGAAAATTTGAAAACATCAGGTATGAGGTAAATGTATTGTAATGATGGTTTATGTGAATATAATCAGAGAAGAATTTGAAAGTGATAAAGGCAGCGATAAGGATGAGGGGGATAAACAGAGATATTGAGGGGAAGAGGGATGCAGAAGGTAGAGAGAATAAGCAAGGGAGAGCATGACAAACAAGGGAAAGTGGAATAAAGCAGGGAGGGAAGAAAGCAATAGAAGAGATAGTTGAGGCAAAGCAGAATAAATTGGGCTGTGGGATTGATATAGAGAGTAGGATGGAATGATGGAGAGGGATTCTGCATGTTTGGGGGTATATACAGTGCCTTGCAAAAGTATTCACCCCCCTTGCACCCACAACTTTGAAGATGTTTTTTTTTTTTTATTATTGTGAAGCAAACAACAAATAGGACAAAATAACAGAAAAAATCAATGTGCATAACTATTCACCCCCCTAAAGTCAATACTTTGTAGAGCCACCTTTTGCTCCAAGTCGCTTTGGATAAGTCTCTATGAGCTTGCCACATCTTACCACCGGAATTTTTGCCCATTCCTCTTTGCAAAATTGCAACAGCAATCTTTAAATCTGACCACAGATTTTCTATTTGATTAAGGTCTGGGCTTTGAATAGGCCATTCCAACACATTTACATGTTTCACCTTAAACCACTCAAGTGTTGCTTTAGCAGTGTGTTTGGGGTCATTGTCCTGCTGGAAGGTAAACCTCCGTTCTAGCCTCTATTCACGCACAAAGTAGTACAGGTTTTGCTCAAGAATATCCCTGTATTTAGCACCATCCATCCTTCCCTCAACACTGAGCAGTTTCCCAGTCCCGGCTGCCACCACCATGTTTCACTGTGGGGATGGTGTTCTTTGGGTGATGTGATGTGTTGGGTTTCGCCAGACATAGCGTTTTCTTTGATGGCCGAAAAGTTAAATATTAGTCTCATCAGACCAGAGCAGCTTCCTCCATACATTTTGGGAGTCTCCAACATGCCTTTTTGCAAACTCAAAAGGTGCCATTTTGTTTTTCGCTGAAAGTAATGGCTTTCTTCTGGCCACTCTGCCATAAAGCCCAACTCTATGGCGCGTACGGCTTATTGTTGTCTTATGTACAGATACTCCAGTCTCTACTGCATCTCCTCCAGGGTTACCTTTGGTCTCTGTGCTGCCTCTCTGATTAATGCCCTCCTTGCCCGGTCCGTGAGTTTTGGTGGGCGGACATCTCTTGGCAGATTTGCTGTTGTTCCATATTCTTTCTATTTGGTTATGATTGATTTGATGGTGCTCCTGGGGATCGTCAACGATTTGTATATTTTTTTATAACCTAACCCTGACTTGTACTTCTCAACAACATTGTCGCTTACTTGTTTGGAGAGTTCCTTGGTCTTCATGGCAGTGTTAGTGGTACCTCTTGATTAGGTGTTGCAGCCTCTGGGCCTTCCAAAAAGGTGTGTATATGTAGTGACAGATCAGGTGACACTTAGATTGCACACAGGTGGACATCATTTAGCTAATTATGTGACTTCTGAAGGGAATTGTTTGCACCAGAGCTTTTTATGGGCTTCGTAACAAAAGGGGTGAGTACATATGCACATGTCAATTTTCTGTTTTCTATTTCTAAAAGATAGTTTTATGTATATATTTGTCTCATTTCACTTCACCATCTTAGACTATTGTGTTCTGATCCATCAAATAAAATTCAGATTAACAAAACATTGAACTTAAGGCTGTAATGTAACACAATTGGTAAAAAGTCAAGGGGGCTGAATACTTTTGCAAGGCACTGTAGGGGCAGAGAAGGATGAGGGCAGAGAGGAATAGTCTTAAGGAAGGGACAGAGGGTAGATGACTATAAAGAATGATAAAGATGAGTGATCTGGAGGGTAGGTTGAATGGAAAGAAATGTAATGGGATGAGGGGAGATAGAGAGGAAGACACACATACAGATTCGTTTACAGGTAATTCAAAATTAATGCTGTAAACAGCCAGCAAATTTTAGTCCCCCACCTGTCACACACTGCTTTATATTTTCTATTCACTATCTATCCAACACTGCTAGATAAGTTCCCACCTATCCTACACTACAGGAAGTATCTAGCTACCCAGATGTTCCACCCTACTGGAAGTTTCCAATTACCCTTCGGCCCAAGTTGTAGACAGCCCTACTCCACTAAATAAGTTTGCAAGAGGGGAGGAAGTATCAGAACAACCCCAGAGACAGAGAGACCACCTGCTGCACCTCCTAATTTGCAACCCTTGACTCAACCCCACCCTACTGGTTACTCTTCTTGATGCTAATGAATACAAAGTCTTGCAACATAGACTAAATACCTGATAAATGACTAATATAACATTTTGTAAAGACCATGTGCAACTTTACTGGAAACCCTGTAGGAAAACCAAAGCCAGAAAACACTCCAAGGCCCATTCAGATTTTTAGGACATTGATATTTTCTTATATTTAAAAGACAGGCACAATAAATAAATAACATATGTTTTAACATGTCAGCTGGGTTTTTGTTTGACTCGCAAAGTATCTTGTTATATCCAGTGCTACTGAATTTCTTCCAGCTTCATTGGAGAGATACTTAAGCACCATGCATTAATATAACCATTTGGGAATCTGTGTCAAACAAACTGAATGTGGGAATTGCTGATTTTTTTGAGCTTCACATACCAATGTTCCTACCAAGTGCTGTGGTTTGGATAGATTTTTGATGACTAACTCAATAATTTGGATCTAAAACTTTGGATAGTTTTCCCATTTTGGGCTGTCAAGAACAATAAGATGCTAAAGGTTTGAATGTAAGAAAACATAATGTTAAAATGATAATTTGCGACAAAGATGCATTTTAAAAGACAAGCTAGAGTCTTTCATGGTTAAAAGAAAAGAAAAACAAATATAGGCAATACTCACTGTGGTTGGACCTATGTTGAACCTATACCCCTTTGCACACAAAGTACACATTATTGAAACAGGTCCAATCAAATGGTAAGTGTTAAGTAAATATTAATACAAAAAGAGAAAAAAAAGAACACTCTTATAACCAATTGGTCATGAACCCCTGGGAGTATATGCTCACAATGATTAATATTAACATATAGAAGAAGTATATTTAAAAATTAACATTTATTTGAAACAATGAAATATTTCCTTGTTTGTAAAATATGGGTCCAGAGGAAGCAGCCGCCGAAACACGTGTTGACCAGTTTATATCGTCACACGCTTACTGGAGTGCAGGGCAGTGAGTTAATAGTCAATCAGGACTATTGTTGTGAGAACAACCATGGGGGTTCAAGAGTGGGTGTTATCCATCAGTTTGTATTCAGGCCAGTGAATGCTGTCAGTATGTAGAACTGTATACTCAGTTCTGCATATAGATGTCTTGCATAGCTAATCTTAGAGCTTTATATAACATGCAATACATATGTCAATTTGAATAATCTCTCAACTATTTTAAAATGCTAGTCATTTATATATGCATGTTTGAATAGAATTATATTTATTATACTAATGACTAATTTCTTTCTTTTTATATTCTATAGTTTTTTTTATATATGCATTGTATATATGCATATAATTAATGAAGATTTGGATGTGTATTTATTACTGTTATTATTTATTTAAAGGTGTGTATTATAATCACGCTATATTAGAAATTGGTTGCTAAGTATCAATTATATTTTATAAGCGACTTGCCCGTCAAAAAATTACGGCAATAAAATTGTAAAGCTGGGAATTCTGTTTGTGACACAATGTGAGTGTACTGGGTGGCTCAACTATATAGACTCTTACTAGCGAATTGCCCGTCAAAAAATGACGGCAATGAAATTGTAAGGTAGCTAATGCTGTTTAGTGTGTAATAATGAAATATATAATACATTAATAAATGAATATACTTTACCTATTTTAAAGCATTGTGTTGAAGAGCTGGGAATGTGTTTTGATGTTGCTGCAGCATTAGTGGTGTGGATCTGCTGTGTAAGCGTGCTGAATGTGTGCAGTGTAACACTGTGCGTGCGCGAGACCAAACCGTTAGCGTAGTCGTGTACTTCCGCATTGGCGAGAAATGGCGAGTAATGTGTGTTATACGTTTGTATCGGAATATCCGTAGGTGTTTTGTGGTGTTTTGCGAGTTTCTTGTGGTGTTTTGCGAGTTTAGAGTGCTGTAGCCTCGTTTTCGTTTTGTTCGGCGGCCATTTTTTCTCTCGCTTCGTTTTTTTTTTAGTGTCTAAACTGTTTTATTTGAAGTAAAATCGAGGTGTAAGTTGTATTTTTGAGGTGCTGGGTGCTCCCTCTTGGTGTAGGTAAGTTTTTTATGTATGTGGTGTGTGTATGTATTGTGTTTGACATTTTCTAATGTTCGCGAGTTGCGTCCGAGTGTTGCGAGTCCGTAATGTGTGTGAACGTGTGTCGTATGTTGTTTGCGAGTGTCGTAATGTGTGTGTCGTACTGTTTGGGTTGCGAGGTGAAGTTTGCGAGGGTCGCAGTTGCTGGCAAGGAGCGCCTTCGGCGCTCCATGCCAGCAACTGCGGCCCTCGCTTTGCGAGGTCCTCAGGTGCTGGCATGGAGCGCCTACGGCGCTCCATGCCAGCAACTGAGGCCCTCGCTTCGCGAGGGTCCTCAGTTGCTGGCATGGAGCGCCTTCGGCGCTCCATGCCAGCAACTGAGACCCTCGGGCAGTGCCCTCGCTTCGCGAGGGCACTGCCCGAGGGTCTCAGTTGCTGGCAAGGAGCGCCTTCGGCGCTCCTTGCAGCAACTGAGACCCTCGGGCAGTGCCCTCGCTTCGCGAGGGCCTCGGCTCGCTGCGCGAGCCGCGGCCCTCGCTACGCGAGGGCCGCGGCTCGCTACGCGAGTCGCGGCCCTCGCTTCGCGAGGGCCGCGACTCGCGTAGCGAGCCCACGGCCCTCGCTTCGCGAGGGCCGCGGGCTCGCTACGCGAGCCCGCAGCGTTAGCAACAACTCGTACGCTCACAACTATATATGTGATAGCACACTAATGAACCCATGGTATAACACTATGAGTGGAATGAGGGTCATCCAGGACCCTCATGACACAAATTGTTTGCAGTACACTATGTTAACCCTGTCTCTTATGGGTGTTTATACAGACCCTCATAAGCCTCTATTTAACTTCATTAGCTCCATAACGGTATCTAAAGACCCTCATGGGAGTGTTAGAAGCCTAAGATGAACCCCATAAGTGCTATGAGGGTCCTCCAGGACCCTCATGACACTAAGTAGAAACACTACACTGCACTATACCCCCCCAATAAACCATTACATGTAAAGTAACTCCCCTCTACACTAACCTTTTAACATCTACACTACCTACCTACCTACCCTACCTACCTACCCGCTAACAAAAAAACCAACAATTACAGAAAATAATAAAACCTAACTCAAAATAGTAATAAAACTGTGTTACAGAAATTAAAAAATGTACATTACAGAAAATAAAAAAACCTAAGTAACAAAAACAGAAAAATGTACATTACACAAAATAAAAAAAACAAAGTCACCAAAAAATATACAGTACAGAAAATAAAAAAAACATTACACACCTGAAAAGGAAAGGCATACAATATATATATATATACATTACATTACAATACAATACCACAAAAAAAATACAATTCCTACGTATTTAAAATACAATAAATACTATCTAACATACATACATCCACCTGTACATAAAATACAATAAATCCTAGCTAACATACATACCCCCTCTATCTAAAATAAAATAAATCCTAACATAAATACATCCCCTCCATGTAAAATAAAATAAATCCTATCTAACATGCATACATCCCCTCTATGTAAAATACAATAAATCTTAACATACATACATCCTCTCTATGTAAAATAAAATAAATCCTATCTACATACCCAAACCCTAAATCTAACCTAAAATACAATGATTAAGACCACTTACCTTTGCAGATCAACCTTCAGATAACCAACCTAGGAAAAAAGGAAAAAAAGAATTAGTACAAAACATTTACATATAATTAATAAACATTTTAAATATTCTACATATTCTACTCACCTTTCCAGCATGTCCCTATGTTTCTTCATTTCTTCTCCGGCACAGTCCCTGTTAAAAGAAAAACAAAACCTAAATACTAAATACATACACACAGAAAATGAAAAAAATAAAAAAAACGAACGGAGGTCCACACTTGCGGACCTCTCCGACGCTAATGAGGCCTCTAGAGGCTTTTCCGGAATAAAATTTGATTGGCTGAAACTGCTGTCAATCTAATTTCAGCCAATCAGAAGCGCCAAGGTGTGAGCCATTAAGAATGGGATACACCCCCATATCCTATTCTCATTAGCTAATGCACCTGTCAACCAATCAGAAGGCTCTATTGCCTTTAGCCAATCACAATGGGATACACCCCAACATGGTGATTGGCTGAAGGCATCTGCACATTCTGATTGGCTGTAATGTGATTACAGTGACAACAGCAAATCCGAAGGCGCTGTATCCCTCAGCCAATCACAATGGGATACACTCCCAGAGAGTGATTGGCTGAAGGCATCTGCGCCTTGTGATTGGCTGATGTCACTGTCAATCAGCCAATCAGAAAGAGCAGATGTGTTCAGCCAATCCCGGCGTGGGGGTATATCCCATTGTGATTGGCTGAATGGAATAGCGGCTTCTGATTGGCTGTTGTCATTGTCAATTAGACTGCAGCCAATCCGAATGTGCAGATGGCTCCAGCCAATCACATTGTGGGGGCGTATCCCATTGTGATTGGCTGAAGGCAATAAAGCATTGGTTTAAAAAAATTGACAGGTGCATTAGCCAATAAGAAATGGGATATAGGGGTGTATCCCATTCTGATTGGCTGAAATTTGATTAACAGCGTTTTCAGCCAATCAGAAGAAGACATTGGCAATTTTCTTTGCGGACCTCCGTTAGTTGTTTTTTTTTTAGCACGGATTCTTCCAGGGCCCAGCCGGGGCAGAAGAGGAGGAGGCTGGGAACATTGCGGGGAGGCAAGTACAATGTATATTATGTTTATTTTATTTTATTTTGTTTGTGTATGTATTTATTAGTAATGTAATTTATTTTTTTAACAGGGGCTGCGCCGGAGAAGAAATTAAGAAAGACAGGAACATGCTGGAAAGGTGAGTAGAATATTTAGAATATTTAAAATGTTTATTTATTATATGTAAATGTTTTGCACTAATTCATTTTTTCCTAGGTTGGTGATCTGAAGGTAGATCTGCAAAGGTAAGTGGTCTTAATTATTGTATTTTAGGTTAGATTTAGGGGTTGGGTATGTATATAGGATTTATTTTATTTTAGATAGAGAGGATGTATGTATGTTAGATTGGATTTATTTTATTTTAGAAAGAGGGGATGTATGTATGTTAGGATTTATTGTATTTTATATAGAGGTGGTATGTATGTTAGCTAGGATTTATTGTATTTTATATAGAGGGGAATGTATGTATGTTAGATAGTATTTATTGTATTTTAGATAGGTAGGTATTGTCTTAATTTATTTTTTGTATTGTATTGTAATGTATATATATATATATATATATATATATATATATATATATAGTATGCCTCTCCTTTTCAGGTGTGTTAGGTTTTTTGTTTTTTTTCTGCAGTGTGTGGGGGGGGGGGTTGCAATGTATTTATTTTTTTAGTTTTTGATAATGTATTTTTGTGACTTAGGTTTGTTTATTTTCTGTAATGTAGATTTTTAAATTTTATGTAACTTAGGTTTTATTAATTTTTGTCAGTTAGGTTATATTATTTTGTGTAATTATTGGGATGGGGGGTTTATTAGGGGGTAGGTAGGTAGTGTAGGTAGGTAGTGTAGGTGTTAATAGGTTAGTGTAGAGGGGGGTTAGTTTAATGGTACATTTAAAGATTTTACATTTAAAAGCACCGGTGGGTTAACGTTAGGTGCCGGTGGGGGTACTTACAGTACCCCCGCTGCCGGCCTTAATGTTTGTGTTCCGCTGGCCCTTTAAGGAGCTGCAACATCGAATTGATAGGTTCTAAAGGCAGAGGGGGACACGATCGTGACCCCCACTGCAAGGGTCAATGTGGGGAAATTGTGGAGTCCCCCATGGAGACCCCCAGCATGGGCTTAATGTAGGCACACTGCGGGGATCCGATCGGACCCCCGCTGCAAGGGGTTAATGTGGGGTCTCGAGCTTATCTCGGATCTCTTGGGAAAGGTTGTACATGTTTAGCCGTGTATTTCGCAGTCCTGGGTCGTGGAGCCTTGTTTTCATTTTTTTAGGGCACCATTTTTTTCTCGCTTAAGCGATTTTTGAGTGGCTAGACTGGGAAATTGGGGTCATATTGGCGTTGAACCTCATTTGTAGAGGTCCTGGCTGTCCCCCTACTGTCAGTGAGTGCTTTTTTATGACTATTGTGTTTTTGTTTGTGTTTTGGTGTTTTGTGGTCTGCGAGGGTACGTGTTTGTCGTAATTTTGGGTCGCTGGGTAATGTGCCATGGGTCGTAACTGTAGGTCCCAGGCAATGAGGGCCAGAAGGGGAAGAGAGACACAGGGGAAGAGAGATGCAGGGGAAGAACAGGAGAAGGGGAAGAGAGACACAGGGGAAGGAGAGGAGAAGGGGAAGAGAAACACAGGGGAAGCAGAGGAGGAGGGGAAGAGAGACACAGGGGAAGGATAGGAGGAGGGGAAGAGGTTGTTTTGGGGTTGTAGGGATGAGCACCTATGGAGCTCATCTTCACCAGCGCAAGGAGCTCTTTGCCAGCAACTGCGGCCCTCGCTTTGCAAGGGCTGCAGTTGCGGCGGGTTCGCTATGCGAGCCCGCAAGCGTTAGCAACGACCCGTATTGCTGAGAACTATATATGTGATGTATAATAGTTTTCACAATTATTATCTATGCATTTTGTTTATCATTATTTATTGATAAGGTTATGGGTTATGGGAACAGATGAATTTAGAGTATATCATTTATATAATATAAAATATTGCTTGAATAAAACAGGGTGTGTGTAATATAAATGGATATTGGTGTTTGGTGGATGTTGAATTTTCAATTTTTTGTGGTGTGGTGCTAATGTAAGCATTTATATTAGATGTAGTGGGCATTTGATTTATTGAATAAGAATTTTTGAATTGGTTATTAATAACTATATACGGAAGAATACTAACCACAAATTTTGTAAATAATACTCTATAGTCCCATAAATAAATATATGTATTGTTTCATGAATGCTGTTTACAGCCTTATAATGAACACTTATAATATGATTAATTAGATTGTGACATTCATAACAGAGGACACTATTGTACATATGGTTAAAAATAAGAAACAGTTGGAAGGACACATAATTTACCACATGTTTTAGGCACCACCAACTAGAGGGTTAAAAGTCACATTGTATTTTCCTTTTTGAAATTTCTGTGAACTGATACTGGGTTATAGGCATTTTTACGATCATTGGATGTATGAATGCCTCACTGAAATTGCTGTATATATAATCAGGCTGCCACAGGCTGCATCAGGCTGTGCAATAGTGTGGGCTGGATAGAAAAAAATAGCTGTTTTATGCTTACACTCCATGATGTGGAGATAAAGTTGAGAGGTAGAGCATTTCCCTTCAGTGAAGGCATCATTGGTGCAAATCTAGATTATTGAGCTTGCAGGATAAAACAAATAGAAAAAGACACAAACTGTACAGGGTCTGTGGTGCATTAACAGCTACAGTCATAAACCCAATACACATCTTCAGATTACTATGCTTTTTACCACTTGCAAAGCATTGCAGAACATAAATTCTCATCTCAGAGAAGGCCCAGGAAAAATGGTGTCAATTATTAATCTATTTTTATGTAAGCAGTCCATATTGATAAAAGCTTACACAAGGTGTCTATGCATAACAGCCTGTAGTTGAGGAATAGAAGAGCACTCTGAATAATTTGCAGACTTTAATAGTTATTATATATTTATCAGTATATCAGTACAATTGAGCTGTGTATTATAAAAATATATGATCTCTGTTTAAAGATAAATATAGTTATTTTAAACATCCTACAAATGTAACTAGACATTGTAAAATCAGTTGCTTCATTACATCTTGCTGTACAACAGCCAATACAAAATAGCACAAGAAAACCAGTTGCCCTTCTCTCGTTTCGAAATAGTGCACATATTTCACATATTTCAATTTAACAACAGTCAAAGACAAAACAGTTGTGGCAAAATAGCTATTTGCAATATAAGTAGGCAATACCAAAAATAAAGCAAAAAAACAAAATATTAAAGCAGCTGTTTTTCATAAATTGCAAATTTACACATTTTTTATTGGAAAAGAAACTGGATTGAATGGGGACAGGTCAAAGTGGTAAAGAAAAGGCAAAAGAACAAATTAAGGAATCATATTGATATTGGTCATAGAGGTGTGCAATTAGGGTACCATGTACATGAGCTAGTACTTGGGATTAATAAGGGAAGGTCGTGAAATTCCTCTTAAAAATTAGAATAGCACTAAATCAAATTTGCAAGTGCTGCGGGATGGGAAGAAGTGGGCATCGTGTTGCTATAGCATGTATCTAAAGAGTGGAATCAAAAGTGCTGTAACTCGTGTACTGAGTTTTAAAATCTTACTCTTCAACCAGGTATCTCGATTCCCATCATATGTGCCATAAGCAGCGCTAAAAATTAATGTTCCACACTGTTGTTCTTTATATTATTTTTGCCTTATTTGGATAATAGGGCAAACAACGCTTTAAAAATTTCCAATGGGAAAGTAGAAGTATGAGCAGTTAATTTAATTTACAGTGTTCATCATGAAAGTATCTATAATAATTCCTTGGTTAACCACTGTCCTGCTGGAACTAGGCACTTGGGACAGGGGGACATTAACAATGATGGAAACTTGGAGGTTGATGAGAAAATATATATTTTTTAAAATAAAAGATTTTGGGCATGGAATCAATTTTTTGAATTAACTCAAGTTTCTTTGTCACTGAGCCAGATCACATTGATCTAGATACATATATCCCCAGGCTTCCTTATAAGAGATGTCCATAGGCTTCAATGAACATTCTGTCTACATGAACGTGCTGATAGAGCAACGTGTTCTGACCTATAAACCTATATTGTGTTAAGTACAAATACACCCCCGGAGGGTTACAACTTCACATCAAATACAGAAATATAATAATGATGGATATCAAATTCTGTGTTTCTGTGAAGCACAGAATTTATTCAACTGTGTTATCGTGTAAAGCTGAAAAAGGTTTAAACAATTCCAATCACCCATTTGTAAATGCATTTCCCATATAAAATAAAAAGTATGATATTTTCTTGCCCCAAAATTGTGTACAATTCTGTGCGTATAATAAACTTACAAGTATCATAAATAACTTTAACACATACATGTTCTACATAAAGAAAAATACTGCAGCTTTGAATTTAAAACATATAACATACATATCTTAAAAACCTTTTAATATCAAAAGCACCATTTTAGCATAATTAAACTAAATTTTAAGATACAAAGTACAAAGGAGAGACTCCAGTAGGTTTATGTTATCAGTAAGGATATATTTTCTCATTTATCAACATAACAGATTAAATATGGAACTTTTTGTAACTGCAGCTGGCATCAGTGACCCGGCAGGGGCAAAAGTTGAAAGGCATTAGTAAAATTGAAAACATATATCATAGTGTGTAAACCTCATTTTTTAATGGGCATAGTCAATGTTTTCTGGAAGCCAAACCAAAAGTAGGCCAACAAATACAATATAAGAAGGAAAAAATATTAATGTAGAGTACAAATAGCAAGTTCTACATGAATTCTGAAAAAGTAATTAATATTAAAGGGAAAAAAACACACATTAAAACATTGGGCCTTATTCAATTGCAAGCCTGCAGATTACGTTATATAGGCCGTAAGTCTGCGGGCTTGAAATTTGCTACAATTACAGAGCGATTCAATTGAAAAAGCCCGCAATTTAAGGACCGAAAGCTGAAACCGTAAACCATGCAAGCATAAGTAGCATTTCAGAGCGTGATCATGATCAATTAGGCAAGGCTTCAACTACCCATTTAGAAACAGTCAATAGTAAATTACACCATCATTGTTAGGTCAGTAAAACAAGGAGGTTACACATCAATTAATTAGAGTTTAGAGGTCCCATATGCGATCAGATTCGCAATTCACCAATGTACAAAATATTAGAAATCAATGGCGATACTGTTCTAGTCCATGTGGGAGGCCTAATATGCATTAACTAATTGATTACCGAGATTGATGTGAGACCAAAATGAAACATAAAAAAAAAATTTGATTGCAGATTTAAGAGCTTGAGACTGTTGTGCAATTAATTCTAATGTCATCACTTTCCCTATTATTTACAGTGCAGTAGTGATTTGTTATTTGCATTTACAGTGCTACGATCAGGTGTTTCACCTCCTTGTGAGTCCTATCTGGTACTCGTAGGATTTTCTTCTACATTTGCCATTTACGGGTGTGAAAACATTTGCGGCCTTGAGGAATTGTAGCAATTGAATAGCGATTTGCGATTTAAGCAATTGTAACTGATTTCATTATGGAAGAAATGTAATTAATAAAAATGGCATAAGGGAAATTTCCAGTAAAACCTATTGATGAAGCTTAGTAAAGATAAACAGCCTTATTAAATTGCGATTCGGCCAATTGGATAGGGCTCTATATCAGCACAGAGCATATTTTATTTTTATTTTGAAAATGGGAGGTTTCATGATCAATACAATAGTTATATTCTTATTATATGCAAATGATACACGTAATATGTAAAAATGATCTTAAGAATATAGTAAACAATTAATAATTTATATAATAGAATCATTGTTATATATTTATAAAACATGTCTATGAACACAAATGTAACTCTGTATGTCATATATGCCGACAATAAAACCAATAAAAAAAAAAACACATATATTTTTTTATAATTTTTCTATTAATTCCATGCACATATACAGAATAATTTGTTGTAGAAAACACAGACACTTCTGTTTTACTTGATATATGTTTATAACATTAAAATGTATAGTACCGTATTTCATTTTTATTTTACTGAAAACTGAATGGGGTTCTATGTACAAGAAAATAAATAAAAAAATGGCTTGGCACTGCATGGACAATTACATTTTTTTAGTTTACAGAATAAATCTCATTAACATAATTAAAAATCTAATGCGACTAAAAGATTTAGCACATTTTTCTAATTGTAGCACAAAACATGAATGTAATGAATTGTGAAAGCGAGACAGAAAAGTTGAAAAGACTAGTCAATTGCCCGTCAGAAATGATGGTATAATATTGTGTGTTCTGTCTCTTTGTGCGCCCGAACTACGTATATCCTGTCTCTCTCTCTCTGCTCACTCTCTCTCTCTTTCACTGTGTGCCCTCTCTCCCTCCTTCTCACTCTCTTCCCCCTCTCTCTTTCTCTCTTTCTATTTCTCCCTCCTTCTCTCTCTCTCCCTCCTTCTTTCTCTCTCCCATTGTGTCTCTCTCTTTCCTTCTCTCTCTCCTCTTCTCTCTCTTCCTCTCTCTCTCGCTCCTACTCCCCTCCCTCCTTCTCTCTCTCCCTCTGTCCCTCTCGCTCTCCCTCTCCTTCTCTCCCTTCCTTCTCTCTCCTTCCGCCCTTCTTACTCTCTCCCTCCTCCTTCTCACTCTATCCCCCCTCCTTCCTTCTCTCTCCCTCTCCTTCTCATTCTCTCTCTCTGCCCCTCCTTCCTTCTCTCTCCTAGGTTGGGAGTTTTGAGATGGTCATGAAAAGCAGAGAATGCAACTACAAATGTAAAACTACAAATGTAAAAAGGAGAAGAGGAAAAAGGTAAAATTTAGGATGACAAATAAGAATCACAAGGCTATTTGCTGAGGCTAGGATTCATCTAACTGTGGATCAAGATAGCCGGTGGGCACAGCGTAACGATTTTATTATCTAGGTAATTATTATTATACCAGTGAGTACATCATTTCACAATCAGGTAGAGCCATTTTGGCTGTGGAATATGCTTTTGTTCCCCCCTCCGAAAAATACAAGATACTGGACTGCATTCTCTAGCTTACATCCCTTTATTGATATATTTGTATGGCCTCTGTCTCTGGTATTTTTGTTAATCTACATCAATTCCCAGTGAAGAAATATTTGATGTGTATAGAGAGAGCTTGACTCCAAACCACAAAATCTGAAAAAGGAGCCTTTATTTGTTAGCATTCAAGCATAACTATTCTGAAATGTTGCCCAATCTCTCTATGTTTGCCTTTGTAAAAAATGTATGTTTTGAAAATCTTGTATCTTGTCCATTGCTTGCCACATGCAGAAGATATGTAGATGACATATTTTTGGATATCATGCAGGAAAAAAAAAAACAAATGATCAAAAAGGTTTATGTAATCAGAAATCAGAAAAATACAAGAAAGTGGATTTTTTTGTATGAAAGTGCAACCAAAGGTAACTCTGTAGCTCCTAATCTTCCCACCATCTAATACAGTCCCACCTCATCATATATACTTCACTGTTAACAAGACCATTATCACTCCTACCTATCTCACCCACTCTCTTCATGTTCTGTTGGACCCTGCCCACTCTTTCATTCCTCACATAACCAAATCATGTCTTCTTCACCTTAAAAACATCTCCATATGTCATTATCTTACATAAGACACAGCTAACATTTTTATCCATTCCATATGCCTCCCAACTACTACCACTGCTCCTTGTTTGTCTCCCCATCACCAGCCTGCCTCCACTCCAATCCATAAGGAACCTATCCAATAGATTCATCTTCCAAACTCAGCACCTCTCTGTCAGTCACTCCACTGGCTTCCCATAGAGTCCAGAATAAAATTAAAATCCAGACCCTAATATATAAAATCCCTTAACAACAGTGTGCCCCATTATATCTTTTCTTTTGTCTACTCCTCCAACTTCCCTCTTCACTCTATTAACAGTATTCTTCTTTCCCCAGGACTTTTGATGAGCTGCGCCTATTACGTGAAACTCCTTGCTTCACTCTGTCAGACTATTTGCTTGCCTTAAAACCTTCAAGATCTTACTAAAATGCAATTTACCACCTTCCACCTTTGGTAGAGTATGCACAATCTACTCCTATATATGTTTGTAAAGTAGACAACATATATGTGTGGTAGGTAAATGCTGATTTATACATTTACCAATTGTTATGCTTGTTATTTCTCTTATTTAATTCAAATTGAAGGCTAACAAACAATTGAAGTGATCAGTTCATGACTAAGTAAAATAACATTATGTTGTATATGTATCACCTTTCATTCCCACTATGAGCTAATTTCATGTACTGAAGTTAGGAATTATACTCCCGATACACGCAGCTCTTTGTGTTTATCTTCATTTGCTTATTCAAAGTAAGTTCCAATGTTATTTGTGTGGTACCTGACATTATTATGTACATGGAACTTATTATATGACATGCTCTGGCTTTAGTTTAGTTCTAAATGAGTTTTAAAATGTATTTAGTGCAGCAGATATTTTTTATTTTTGTATTGCTCATTTCCAGGCACTAAAGAGAAGACTTTAGGTTGAGAGAATAGGGTGTGTTTAGCAGCTATTCCCTAATCTAGTACACTGGGCAGTTAAATGTATTTATTGGGCAAGAGAGAGTGGAATGTGTTTGTCCACACTAGCTCTCTGGGCCAGTTGGGGCTTAGCCCACACATTCAGTAGTAATTGGTTAACCCAACTGTACAAGGGGAAGAAAGCACAAATCAATGAATATCTAAGTTTCCAGGATTATGAATGCATCTGATAGGAGAATGAGTAGTGTATGCAAACACTTATTTGCATGAAAAAATACCAAAATAAACATTAACAAACTCACCCTGATGTTTGCTAAATCTCTTGAGTTTGCAAGCAACCCTTTTTGTTAGTTAACACCCTTGAAAATACCTGGTAAAATTAGCATAAAATGAATAATTTATTTTGGCCAATCATAGGCATCTAATACATTATATTGCATTGTAACAATCAAGGATGGCAGATTGTGCAGGAAGGAATCATGGGATGTGTAGTTCTCCTACTTCCTTTTACAGGGGGAGTCAGACACTGATCTGCTGCTGGCTTGAAGATTAGTAAAGGGTTAAAATATGTACCCAAATGCAGTGTTTCTATTGGGAGGGTCGCTGTGCCTATGTAAGCAGCTCTGGGGGTGTCAAGAACAAGTTTTATTTTTAAATAAAATAAACCTGTATGTGTATGGAATTACTCCATGTAATGTGTGTGTCTGATATAGGTAATTTGTGTTAGATTAGAAAAGGGTAAAAACAGGGAAACTTAGATATGCCTTTAATTAAAAAGGGGGTCCAACAAACCTCTATCCATCTACACTGTTGACCCTATTTCATTTATTTCATTAACCCTATCCTGGCGCAGCAGGGGACACGGAGATGAGGAATAGGGTAGCCCTAACCCTCCTCCACTTAGTTATTAAAGGGATCTGGAAAATCAAGTGTATTTTTAAAAGAAGCCAATCTTATAATAATGCAAATTCATACACCCTTCCTTGTTTACATTAGGCAGAAATTAATCCCTCATTTTCATATTTTTAACCATCTATTTGTTTCCAAAGCTGCTAAAAGGATCTGAAGTTGTGATGCTAGAATTTCTCATAATATGTTTAAAACCTTGTCCATGGTCAGTAATGTAGTTGATATCAAGTAGTCCTGATAGTAGCTCTTTTTATGGGAGCCATGGTCAAGCCACTCGGTAGAGACTTATGTCATGGATTATGGGAAACCACAAAATGTAGCTTAGGCTTTACTGAGCATGTTAAGTTGAAATTCCCTTAATAAGTCTAATATGATCAAATCCTTATGAGTAACACATATTGTGAATCTGGAATAGTTTTAATGGCATTTGTTAGAGCAGAGCTTATTGAGAGAATAAATGCTTTCTTCATCCAAAGTAGCAACTGTAAACAGCTCCTGCATCCAAAAAAGAACTATTTGGATTTAATAGATTATGACTTATTGTCTGTTTGTTATTTGAGAAACTGAATATTCCCTGATTGAGTTCACTAAATACATATTCATCATGATCAGTATGAGTGTTTTTAGTATTTTTTGTGTGGGTTAAATTAAAGGGACACTGAACCCTCATATGTGCACTATGACCCACATTCAATTGCTCCGATTTTGAGATCCGGGCTCGCAAGTGGAGGCCGGAAGTTATTTTGCTATTCAGTTGGCAAATAGTTGCAGCCTCCGATGGAGTTACTGGCTGTGACCTGCGATTTGTAGCGATGGGACTGATGTGGTTAATTAGGGGCTCATGGGGGTCTGTATAGAGCCCTATGAGTAATGGGGTTAATTAGAATAGTTTGATTGGGACCCCCGCAGCAAGGGTTAATGTAGGGACCCTGCGGGGGTCCCGATGGGGACCCCGCTGCATGGGGTGTGTGTTAATGTTAGGTGCCGTGGGCACCATTTCTATTGGCTGTTTCTGACTGGGGAGTTACGGGCTTGCTTAATTGATCATATTAAGGCCCGGAAATGCTACTCTAGGACGGCATGGTTTCCGATTTTTGCTATTGGACCATATCTTGCATCCTTGCCTAATTAAATAGCATTGCAAACGGAAACCAAATGGAGCCCGCAACATAATTGCAGACATTTGGCTGTCTGCAATCGAGTTGCAAGCCCCAAATTGAATAAGGCTCTATGCTATTTGAAGAACTGTAAAATATTTTAGAAATGTGTAAAAAAAAATAGAAAAGAAATTGAATTTATCCTAATGTTTAACTAATACAAATCATTTACTGATAAGATACCAAGAAGCCATCTTTCTTACACTTGTTTTTAAACTAAATTATTATTTCTGGTGTTGCTGTTCAGTTCTATACCAGAGCAGGATGTATAATTTGAAGGCTTTATTATTGTTATTGATTAGAGAAAGTTCTTCCAATGTAATTACTATTGTACATGTATGTGTATTTGGGCAACTTTTTATGCATGATGATTAAATACATTCTGACTATAAATATGTCCCTTAAAAAAACTATGTAAAATGAAAAAAAAAAAAAAATTAAACTGGACATGTGAATGCAAGATGGGTTGTGTCCATTTTAATCAGATACATTTACCTAGCAAATCCTGAGACCTCTCCCTCTTCCACCAACCCCCCACCCCCCCTTCACTGGAAAATACAAAAACAGTCTCTTGACTCAGCATTCACAAAGTGATGCAAAAAAAGAAAAGATGGAATCCGCAATACATAAATGGGATTAAAAAAATCTGATTTTTTCTAAAAAACGTTTTATGTCAGTAGCTTACACACCTGCTAATATTGTTAGTTTGTTACGTACTTCACAAACAAGTGCAGCTTTTCTTGAACTACAGTGGTCTTTAAATAGACTCTGGGTATTCAAATTGAGCTGTATAATTTGCCTTTTTAGTCCTAGGTGCCAGATTGTCTACAAAAGCCTGTCCGTATGTAGTGCTGTAGCAGAGATAATTGACTTTCCACTTTCATGTCAATCATGAAGGAACATTGGATGTTGAAGCTAACATACAGGGAATTATTGGCAAAGCTGACTTGTATTTAATACTTAATAAATGAAAGTTAGTTTTATATTTATAGCTTTAAAAAAAAAATGACCATTATCAATATTCGTCTTCAAAAGAGCATATTGCAAATATGGTGTTGTATATATTCCATGAGAATGAGCCCCACAGGGGAGGGTCTATGATTCAACCAAATTTGATTTAAAGAACTAAATATTGTTTATTTTCCTTGGTTTGCTGGAAAGGCAATCTTGGGAAAATGTTACTAGTAATAAATAATACAAAAACAAAAACATACTTTTCCTCCGTCAACCAGTGCAGATTTCCCTAAAGGACAATTCTTAACATTTTTAGGAAAAAGCGGACCCTGGTGTATATTTTCTACATCTGTACAGACAGCTACAGTATTTCTACCAACATCATTGCTTATAATTTTGGCTGCAAGTTAGATTAAATAATTTTATTACTCTGGGATTATTTGTTAGCGTCATCAACAAAAATAGCCTTTATCCAATAAAATGTAGTCTTAAACAAATAGTTTAATAGATAACATTAAAAAGTTTACACTATCAAAAAGGTACAATCTGGGTTATAATGAGAAAGAAACAACTTTATTTATGATTTTGACCATAAGGCAGTTGGCCAATGATTAATCCAGTACAAAATAACCATATATTATAAGATTAGCAAGTACTATGATCACGAAAATATAAAAAATTACGTAGTGATGAAACACCCATTAGAAACTGTCAGTACTACTATGAAGCCAGTAGTCTGGTTATTCCCTATAACAATCTTTATGCATAGGCATTGAGAAAAAAACTCTTAGCCAAACACTGCTTCGTGGGGTGAGCAATCTGAGGCACGGAGCTTGGATGAGTCAGTCACAAAATGAGACAAGCGGCTGCAGGGTTCTCTCTCTTATCAACTACAACAGGGTTTTATGCATGATTACTTTATGTAAGCTTTTCTCAGTGTGTCAAGCTTGGCATTAACAAAGCATTTATTTTCCCTCATCTCTTACAATCTCTCTAATAAACCACCATTGGTACTCTTGATCCATGATAATTGAAGACAGCAGAAAACTGCAACCTCTAATCTCTTTTTTTCCAACCAATAAACAATCCAACATGTACATTGAAACCTCAAGCACTTCTATATAGTTAAGTGTTTCAATTATTTACACAATGATTAAAGCTGTTCACAAATATTCCACTTATTCATGTAGCCATGGCTTGTAGTATACTCCTAGCACATGTTCTAAAGAGACAGCAAACATCTTGGAAATGAATGTCTGTAACTTCAAGCTGTTTCTATCTCTGTCTGGGAGATGTTGTGTGGTCTCTGCATGTGAGGACAATCTCTAGATCTGCAGTTGCATTTGACTTTCTTTTACTCTCTTGTTGTAACAACATCCTGATGGGTCTCTCCTTGTGTGCAGCCAGACACATCTCCAGGAGGTCTGCCAAGTGTGACTCCTTGGTGTCCCTCTTGCAACTGGAATATATTTCCCAGAGAAGTTTTTTTAAGACAGGATACTTGATTTCATTTTCTCTATAAAGTATTCTGTACTTTACACATTAAAGGTCAACAGCACAGTTTGTAAATATGGTATAATTTAAAATAATAGTTATATTTTTTCTTAAAGGAAACTTACATTGAAGCCTTTGTGATCCTTCCACCAAGTTTAGTCTGCTATCTTTTTTATGATTATTAGGTAAAATACTTGTTCAAGACTGCACTTTTGTCTGAACACATATAAATGCTTGTTGTATGCTCCAGTCTTATGGTACCTCATTGAGCTAATGTCCTAATTGACTTAGATAGTATACACTAGCGACTTGCCCATCAAAAAATGACGGCAATAAGATTGTAAGGCAGGTAATGTTGTTTGCGTGCAAAAATAATTTGCGCTCATTGCGAGGCTCTTGGTTGTTTGTGTGCTATGAGCAGCGTTGGTGTTTTTTTTGGTATGGCAATCAATAATTAATAAAATAAGAAATGAATATACTTTACCTATTGTGAAGTAATATATGCAGGAAGCATTGTGTTGAAGAGCTGGCAATCTGTTTTCATGTTGCTGCAGCATCAGTGCTGTGGAGCTGCTGTGTAAGCGTCATGAATGTGTGCAGTGTAAATAGTGTGCGTGCGCGAGGCAAATCCATTAGCGTAGCTGTGTACTTCCGGATTGTATAAGTTAGTGTCCTAAAATGGCGCATAATGTGTGGTATGCGGCTGTGGCTGATTTTGCGTCCTTGTTTTCGGATGTTGTCTGACTTTTTCAGGAAATCCGTAGGTGTTTGGTGGTGTTTTGCTTGTTTTGGGTCCTTTAGCCTCGTTTTCGTTTTGTTCGGCGGCCATTTTTTCTCTCGCTTAGGTGATTTTCGGGTGTCTAAACTCCGAAATTTCGACTTAAATCAAGGTGTAACTTCACTTGCAGAGGGTGCCTACTCTTGGGTGCCCCCCCCCTTGCTGTAGGTAAGCTTTTTATGTGTTTGTTGTGTGTATTTATTGTGTTTCTAATGTTTTTTGTGTCGCGCGTGTTGCGTCCTTGTTTTCGGATCTCGTACATTTCAGAAAATCCGTAGGTGTTTGGTGGTGTTTTGTGTCTTTACAGTGCTGTAGCCACGTTTTCGTTTTTTTCTTGGGCCATTTTTTCTCTCGCTTAGGTGATTTTCGGGTGTCTAATCTCTTTTATTTGGAGTTAAATTGAGGTGTAACTTCAGTTTTTGAGGTCCTGGGTGCCCCCCCTTACTGTAGGTAATCTTTTTATGTATTTGTTGTGTGTATTTATTGTGTTTTTCATGTTTTCATGTGCACAGGTTTCGGGCTGTTTTTGCGAGTTCGTAATGGGTCCTAACGCGTGTCGTATTTTTGTTTTGGAACTCCGCAAATTTTGCGAGGTCCGCAGTTGCTGGCAAGGAGTGCCTTCGGCAGCAACGGCCCGCATGCTCACAACTATTTATGTGATATTTATAGGGCTTCATCTATCCTTATATTCTATCTATCAATCTATCTATCTATCTATCTATCTGTCTATCTTTACATGTATATGTATATGTAAACCATCACATATGTGTATGTGCACAATGGGAAGGTGGCAGCTAAATCATTAGGATTAATGAAAAGCTCACACTTTACAAGACCACAACCTCCTGAGACATAAGCTTCAAGAAACAACCCAGTAAAGAACTCTACATTTAAAAACGGTTTCATATAATGTACCGTATATAAGATGCCTCTATGTATAAGACGACCCCTACTTTCTCAAAGCCAAAATTAAGAAATCAAAAAAACTAATTTTTATGAGTTGATTGCTCAAAATATTGTTAATGCTACACATGGACTGTTCGTGGAGTATTGATCCAGATGTAAGGTTGCTTTCAGAGTTCTGATTGGTTTATTAAGAATCAGACTAGTGATTGGTGGAAGCCTGTTTGCGGAGACAAGGCCCCCATTCAATTCCAAGCCCGCAATTACAGGGGTAGAAGCAAAAATCGTAAACCATACAGTGGTGTGTTTATATTTGCTTTTACAGTGTTATGAACAGTGTTAACCCACTTGTGAGTCCTATTTGGAACCCGTAATATTTTTTGCTACATTTGCCATTGACAGGTTTGAAAGCAATTACAGGCTTGGAGAATTGTTATCAAACTATTGTTGCGTATTGGATACAATATAGTTTAGTTATTTCAAGAATCATATACATAAAATGTGAACACAGTGGACTTAAGATGTTAGATACAAAATTCCTCTCATACATTTAAAAGAGTAGGTCTTAAACATTACAAACATGACTGCTGTTAGAGTTTAAACTGTTATGTTAATGACTATACAGACTGCTTTTGGAACAAAGTCAGGATCCTCCTCAGTAACTCTCTTGTAATTTTAAAAGCTGTTTCAAATGTATTTGTGACTTCAGCATCCATTTAATTATAAATATTTTTATATTTATATATACAAAACCTTCAATTTTCGAACATGAATATATGAATCTATAAAGTTGGCTATAAATTCACATAGAAATCAAAGAAATAATGAATTCCAGATTTGTCTGCCATGTCAGGCTGTGAAATACATTTACATTTTTATGGGAATAGTTTTTATTCAAAATGTTTAACCTTCCAGTCCTGTGGACACAAAACACACATTCTCGAGACAAGTAGGGAGTAGCCAAAGGAAATATTAATATCTTTAGAAGATCATGTTTCTAATCGAGTTCTATCCACCCTACATTGCTGAATCCAATTTTAAGACCCACTTCACCTTCACACAACAATGACCAGAAACCAGTCTCACACTGATGAATCCTATAAGGATGAAACAGATATCAGTGTCTGCTTTCCTAGCAGTGCATGTCTTTTATATGCTAGTACTGTATGAGTTTTCAGTATATCTTGACCAATATATGAGTGCTAGAAGTATATAGAAGCAAAACTTAGTGTTATACTATGATCTTCACTGGTATCTCACTGCCCAAGATCCTTTTCTGAGATGGATTCATCACAGTACTGAATGTTGACAACAGGATTTTTGACCTGCTCGGAATCTGGAGAAATGTTCAGTTGTGTTTCCTTTTTCTATTTGGAGTAACCATTATGAATAAAGACCCAGTGCATGCTCCAGATAAAGGACGGTGAGTATCTAGATCACTACTTGTTAGTTCAAGAAATGTGTTTATAAAGGCATTTGTAAACAAATTGGTTTTAAAATGAATGGTACCTGCCTGGTGCCCTTGGTGTGAATAAACCTGCTTCCTGTCCCATGACCCACATTATTAGTCTGGAAAAAGGGGCATAGGAACTGGGGGCATGAGGGCGGGGGGGGGGGGGGGGCAGATCGACAAATCGCCCCCACCGCAGATTAAATGAATAGGGAACACACAAAAAAGCAAAATTAAACTTAATCATGCATTACCAGATTCGACCACTAGAGCTTTAATGTTTTTTTGTTTTTTTAACAGTGAGAGACAGAATAACCAAAAAAAAAAAACCAAGAAAGACCCATGTCAAAAAAGTTATAAACTGATTTGCAGGTCAGTGCGGTAAATAAGTATTTGATGCCCTATCAATCAGCAAGATTTCTGGCTTCCAGGTGTCTGTCATACAGGTAAGTTGAGTTTAGAAGCACTCGCTTAAATGGTGTGCTCTTAATCTCAGCTTGTTACCTGTATAAAAGGCACCTGTCCACAAAAGCAATCAATCAGATTCCAAACTCTCCACCATGGCCAAGACCAAAGAGCTGTCCAAGGATTTCAAGGACAAGATTATAGACCTACACAAGACAGTAATGGGCTACCAGACCATCTCCAGGCAGCTTGGTGAGAAAGTGACAACAGTTGGTACGATTATTCGCAAATGGAAGAAACACAAAAAAACTCCCTCGCTCTGATGCTCCATACATGATCTCCCCTTGTGGAGTTTCAATGATCATGAGAAGGGCGAGGAATCAGCCCAGAACCAATCCCAGCCGGTCTGTATTGATCCCCATGAGTGAACAGAGTTAATTAAGGACTCATGGGGCTCTGTCTCTCCCATCCAACACCTTCCTTATTTAACCTCTTGCCTACTCTTTTTCCATCCTTTTCCTAGGGCCATATTAAATTCCAAGCCGTAGCAGCAACAGTACACCCGCAAAACCTGCGGACTTGAAATTTTGCATAGTTACAGAGCTATTACATTCAACCCTGCCGCGATCAATGGGCCGTAGACGCAAGCCCGTAAACCCATTACGTGCACGCAAGCTGTCAAGGGCCTGGCTGAGATCCGGTTGTTTGCTATGATCCAATCGAGGTATAAAGTAGTGCGACACAGGCCTTTCAGCCAATAGAAAGCGGTCCAGCCGCGGATGATTGACAGACGGAAATTGTAAATTTGCGTTCCACCCGCCCATGCATTGACTGTGTTGATGGTTGGTTCTAGATAGAGAGTAGGAGAGTTTTAAGAGCAGTAATTTGCACTTTTGTTTATTTCTATTATACTATTTACGATTTTACACTTAATCCTTGATTACACATATTTACAGATTACACATAATTGTAATACACATGATTTAAAGAACACACATACACCCCCCATCCCATCCCCCACACTCCATCCCCCAACAGTTATTAAATACACATGAAACACACATTTTTCTTCCTTACCATATATTTACACATATTTTTTATTTATCGTTATATTCTTTTTGGGATTGAAATGGAGGGAGGAGAGAGGAGCAGGAGGCGGTGGCGGAGCAGGAGGAGGAGGAGCAGGAGGAGGAGGATACTGTAGAGGAGGAGGTGGGTGGTGGCAGGGTGGCCCTAGCACCAGGCACACTTAGAAGAGTAACAGAATAGGGGGTGTAGTAGTTCGGGGGAGGGACAGGCCTCAGGGACAGGTCAGGGAGGTAAGGCTCTCCGTCCACAGTCAAAAGGGCAAGAGGCTAAGGGCAAGCACAGGGCCCACAATTACACAAACCAGGAGAATGTGGTCCTCCTTGGTGCCATCCGTGGCACCCCGTGATCCATGCAGGGGGAGGGAAGTTAGGCCAGGGCCTAGGGCTCAGGCATGGAAGGAGGTAGTGGCTGAGGTTATAGCAGTGGGCTCAGTGCCAAGGGATGTGAGGTCCATCAAGCACCGTTTTGACGACATCAGGGCCAAGGTGAGGAGGATGATGGCTAAGTAGGAGAAGAATGTGACTTTGAGCTATAATTAGTGGGAGAGGGTCTCCAAGGACCTTCTGAGCCAGGTGCCTGCCGCTGGAGCTTCAGGCCTGGTGGCCCAGCAGGACCCAGCCTCCATGTCAAGTGAATATCACATACACCAACATGCCACCACATGTACATCACACACACTACACATGTACATCATGACCAACAAGGGCACTGACATGTCAGCTCCATTGAATTAACAAGGGGATAGATGGATGCATCATTAAATTCAAGAAGCTGACAAATCACTGTAATTCCTGGGCACAACCACAGTAATCTACCAATAGAGAGTCCATGTATTGGTGTGCCCACTGCAGCTTATGCAGTTACAGACTGCAGCCGGAATCAAGATAGCTTTAGGAGCCAAGAACGATCAAGACTAATCACCAAAGAATAGATCATTAGTCCTATTAAATTCCCTCAACGTGTAAAAACAAACAGCCTTATTAAATTGTGATTCAGTAAATTTAAAAGGGCTCTATTTAAGCACACAGCATATTTTTTTTACAGAAGTTTTTAGTTAGTGAACTTCTATCCAAAAGCAAGGTCTTCACTAACTAAAAACTTCTGTAAATAAAATATGCTCTGTGCTTAAATAGAGCCCTTTTAAATTTACCGAATCACAATTTAATAAGGCTGAAAGCTCATAATATAGTCCGCAAGACTTGCGGCCATTAAATTGTCGCCATAAAGCGAAAAAACCCTACGGGACGTGGAAATTTGAATTTGAACTGTGCGCCCGCAAATCCTTTGATCTGTCAAACACGTAACTGTTAAGTTCCAATCATGCTATTAAATTGTTTTAAATTGCAACTAAATCACTGGTGTTCAAGCCTGTAACTCACAAATGGAGCCAAAAAGCCAACGAGTACTAGAAAGGACCTGCTAGTGTGTTAAAGTCCTATACGTAGCACTGTAAATGCAAATATACACACACTACTGTACCTAAAATTAGAGGTAAAGTGATGTTAGGTATTAAAATTAATAGCACAACATTCTCAAGCTCGCAAATCTGCAATATAAATACTTTATTTTATGTTTTAATTTTGTTATATTGATCCCGACAATCAATGTGTTAATACATATAATGGAACTCGCATGGACTAGAGTATCATATTTACAGATTTATTAATAGCATTGTTTCTGGAATGTGGGTCCAATCGAAACCCGTAATTGAAGCCCGTAAGGCTTTAAAATCCAACCTCCATTTTTTAGTGATGTAATGATAGCGATCTCTGTTGCCATTGGCTCCATCTAAACCTGTAACTACGAGTTTGACTGCGCTGGATTGGCCGCCACCACCACCACCAGGCCCACCAACACCCTTATGTCACCAGACTCAACCCGGGCCCCAGACCCTCCCCAATCAGACACCACACCGCCACCTCCTCATAAGGCCATGCTCCAGGGGCCTCCATCCCCAACATCAGGCCAGGCTGCACAGGCGGAGATGCTGGCCCTCATGCGTCAGAAGTTGGAGTGTCTTCGGGGGATCCAGACCAGCATCTCTGCCAATCATTTGGAGATCATGTGCAGCCTTGCTAGGTGTAACAGGGAGGAGAGGAGGCACCACCTGATGACTGAATCCAACCTGGCTCTCCTCCCACCATGCCTCTACCACTGCAGGTGCTGCTGCCTCCCGGGGGGTTGCATCCCCCTGCCCCCCCAAAACCACCACCAGGGAGAAGGCCGCCTACAGAGTCTTGGATCTTAGCCTAAGTAATGGTGATATTTTGTATGGAGATGGCTATCTCCTATCACATGGTTCATGATCCCCTTCTCTGTGGACATGTAGGGTTAGGTTGAATATGTCATCAATTGATGGTCACTGGGGAATGCTGTTGAGAACAGAAGCTGCACTCCCTGTCTTTTCTTACGGCCTTATTTTGTAGATGTTATTTTTTACTTTTTTTTTTGTTTTAGGTACATTCCAGGTCCATGAAGGCATCTCTTGCATCTGCAAGCATTGTGGAGGAAATGTATGAGGTCTAAGGTTTTCCCAGTGCCTCTCAGGTAGACATTCCTTCAATGACAGCCCCCCTTAACATGTAGCTTCCACAATCTTAAAGCTATCATATAGCCAGATATCTGAGACATGATTGTTGTTAGCTTAAATGTAGACTAATACCACTATGGAGGTCGACTTGAAAAGTCTCACAATGGCATGTTAATGACAGCCAGCATTGATATATGCACTAGTGAAGCTTGTGATCCTGACCTCAATATCAGTCTGAGAACAGATCCTTGGGTCTGATGTATGTAACATTGAATCTGGTTGCTGACCTTTGTGTTCTCTCCGTATTAATGGGTATTTTCCCATATTTCTGATCATCCAGAGACCTAGCTAATAGAAAGTAATGCTTCCAGATGGCAATCAGGTGAGTTGGTATTTTGTTACAGTTACAGTATTTAGCACTGTACTGTATATGCATGTTGATACATTTTTTTAATCCTCTCATGCTTTTTTTTCAGATTTTTATTCTAGACTATGACATTAGCCCCTGTAGGTACCCCCCCCCCCCCCCCCCCCCCCCCCCAAGCCTCTTGCTCTCCTGGCATCCGCGCACACCACACGCATGATATTAATGCACAGTCTTGTCCATTTCTGATTGTGCTCTGTGTATGAAATAAAGCTTTGTTATACCGTTCTCACCCGTGTCAGTGTGTTATCAATGGGGCCCTAAATAAGCACATACCATATTTGTTTTAAAGAAGTTTTTAGTTAGTAAGCATCTATACAAAAGCAAGGTCTTCACTAACTTAAAACTTCTTTAAAAAAATATGTTATGATGGGGGTTTATTAGGGGGCAGGTAGTGTAGGTAAGTAGTGTAGGTGTTAATAGGTTAGTGTAGAGGGGGGTTATTTTAGATTTAATGGTTTATTGGGGGGGGGGTAAAGTGCAGTGTAGTGTTTGTACTTAGTGTCATGAGGGTTCTTGAGGACCGTCATGGCACTCATGTTGTTAATGTTAGGGTTGTAACTGCCCCATAAGACTTAGATGGGTTTAAATAGGAGCAGTAATGGTTACTTAGGTACTGTTAGGGTTAAACGTGTACTGTTAGGATTAAATAGGCCCAGGGTTGGGTTAATGGGGTATTTAGGGTTAATAGTGTAGTGCTTATACTTTGTGTCATGAGGGTCCTGGATGACCCTCATGGCACTTATAGTGTTATTACATAGGTTAATTAGTGTCCTATAGGGGTCTATATAGACCCCTATTGGACTGATAGGGTTCATTATTTGCTTATGGAGGCCTGTATTGACCCCCATGAGTGACAGGGTTAATTAAGGGCTTATAGGGGTCTGTAGTGACCCCCATGAGTGTCAGAGTTAATTAATGGATTAAGGGGGTCTTTATTGACCCCCATGAGTGACAGGGTTAATTAAGGGCTGATGATGGTCTAAAAACCCTATAAACCCTAAAAACAAGCAAAATAATAAAAAACAAACAAAACAACACTCAAACACAGCACAGGGGGAGAGCCTGGGAGTGTTGTTGAAAGCAAATTTGAGGCATATTTTCTTTTTTTTTAAAATCGGCTAAGCAAAGAAAAAAAAGGGCGATGAAAAACATACAAAAGTCTGAAACAGGCTGAAAATGAGGCTGAGCAAAGCCTGGCACGCGGAACTTTGAAAATACATGACGGCAAAGACAGTAACACTTACACGAACAACGCCAGGCACGCAGGATTTTGAAATTACACGCAACAATTCAGCAGACAAACAGAGGAAAAACACACAGGGAAGGGACAGGTAGAGATGCTGGAAAGAGACACATGCCATTCCCAAGCACAAAACTTGTTAACGAACCCTGCAATGAACCGGCCGTACGGTAGGCAGGAGGAAAGGTTCGCAATGAGCATCGAAGGTGATCATTGCAAAGCAGGAAAGTTGAAGTAAAGAAGGGAAAAGGCTCACAATGAATGCCAAAGGCGCTCATTGCGATCCACGCGATGAGAGCCAAAGGTGCTCAGAGGAGCAAAAGCCTCACACTGTGTGGCAAACAACGCTGCCAGCCTTACAATTTTATTCCCGTCATTTTTGACAGGCAATTTCCTAGTATAAATATATAAATGAGTATTGCCTCTGACTTGACAGAGGTCCGCTCTCGAAAGGTCGTCATGAAAACTATGAATATGTCTGTCCAATAAAAGAGGTATCACTATATACTGCAATACTATGATTATTCATATACATATATAAAAAAATATTGATTAATAATTAATTAACAACTAATTAATTAATATTTATTCTGCATATTGCAGATCAGAGGAGATCTTATAAGGTTGAACTTGATGGACTGAATGTCTTTTTTCAACCTTAATTACTATGTAACTATGTAATATATATAGATTAATAATGTTTATTCCAGTATATTGTGATAACTTTTGAATTGGATAAACACCTTATTAATAATTACAAGCTTTCGAGAGGTCTGATCTCTCTTTATCAAGTCTGAAGCAATACTGACATGAGATGGAACCCTCAGTTTGAATAATAACAGCAGATGCAGAGAGAGTGGAGACAGTATCTGACATCATGGGGTAAATACATGTAGAGGTGATCAACATAAAATAGCAAAGGAGAAAGCATCTTACATCATGGCGTAAATATATATAGGGGAATCAACACAACATGGTATATTAAACATATATATACATACTATGTTCACATATACATCAATATATACATGAAAAATTAGAGCACTGTACTCCATAGTGATATCCTTTCTGTTGGACAAAAATCTCACTAAGAGTGCCAAGTCTATTATAGTAGAATAAGAACAATTCACAAGGAATCAGGCAACCCAGGGAGACCAGTTGTTACAGGTATGGACACACTGACTGGCCAGATATCTGGATTTGTTAAAAACATCCTTAAACCATTAGTTAGTAACACTAGTAGCTATATACAAGACACCACTGACTTTCTCAACAAACTCAGTCAGATATAAGACCTACCTGCTAACACGCTACTTGTCACCATAGATGTAGAGTCTCTTTACAGCAACATCCCTCACAAAAATGGCACTGAGGCATGCTTTACGTTTCTTTCAAAACACATGCAAAACATAAAAAAGTTTAATATAAATAAGTTTTGTAAATGAAAAAAAAGCAAACATTTTAAAAAGGGAAAATGCTGATATAGCACCTTAGTAGTCTTTGGGACACATAAGGTTTGTGGTGTGAACTCGCATTACATACAGGAGAGCATAATTTGGTATGACACAGCCAGTTTTACGTATTTCCTTAGCAGGGATGATTACAGAACCGAGCCCTGGATGAAGGAGAAGTTTTCTATTACATTTAATACACTATAATAGCCTGGGGTTATGAATCATAAAATGTATGCAAATCTCACCACCAAGTTTCACATTGTATATGGCACTAAACTTTTGCTTAAATAATGTATTGAAAATAAATAATAACCACCAAGAAAGTGGCAGCTAAGAATCTAGAATATAAGAGGTGTACAGGATCAAGATGAGAGTTGTGGGGAACTGGAGACATGTTGGAGAACCTCCCAGTTGCCGGGTTAAGCTATAATTAGTTTTATTTGTGTATTCTCCACAATCTCTCTCCTTAATACATCTGGACCAACTAAACATCAACAAAGAGGCACTGATTATTTGTTAATTAATAAATACAATTAACACATTAAAAAGTAAACAAATACTTACATTAGGTATCAAGTGCAGTTCCATGAATACATTTACAAAGTTAATTAATTAACTAATTAATAGTACAATGCCATGTGCAATTCACAAGTTTGTCCTTCTCTGGGTGGCTGACTTAGATGGTGGGAAACGTGATATAATATATTTGTCCCATCGTCTATTAACCATATCTAGGTGAGATCTATCCATGGGTGTATTTCAGCCTAAGACCACCAGGCCCATTCCTAGGGGAGTACATTTCAAGAGGCAGCAGGTTACCTGAAATTGCTGATGTAATGCAATGGAATATGCTCTGAAATGCAGAGTCTTTGCTGTCTGTAAGTGTACCTGGTACTTTCTGACTTACTGTATAGTTACATAGACAAATATGCATTTATGATTTTCTATATAGGGTTGTGGTAAAAATATAATTGGGATATAGCAAGAGGAGGTGTAACTTGGTCATTGTGGTAGGCAAAAATCGGAATGGGCCTAGTAGGCATAAAACCTAAATACCCCTGTGGTGATCTGCTTTCTTCAGTCAGGCTTGATAAGACCGTTATGGCCAAACCTACCCAGCAGATCCACCAGGTTCTTTTTATCCCTTCACCGAAGGTAACAGATGTCTCTAAAATGACCTTACTCAGATGCAGCATTTAAAAATATGAACACAGGATCAGCATATAAAAAAAGAACCAGGAAATGCTTTTATTTCTGTTGAAATTCATAGCAGGTCTAATAGATGTATATTTAAACTTGAACTGATAACAGTCTGTGAGTCTTCTGGGTTTTGTATAAATTGTTAATACAGTCATTGACAATCTTTCATGTGCAACATCCACTTCACTAGTTGTAGAGGACCAGGGCAGCTACAGTATCATCTTCAGTATAGACTCAGACACATATATATATCTTCCAGATATCTTATTCCATATATATATCAATCCAGTCAGACAGAGCAGACTTTACCTCAGAGCAGGATTACATAACTAACTGAATCTCAACTGTCAGTTATAAATTACCCCATAACATTCTAAATAAATTAACTCTTGATGAACTGAACATGCAACATACAGAATCCAACATCATAAGTCAAATACACATATAGAAGCCACATAACAGTCATTAATATAACATATATATATATATATATATATATATATATATATATATATATATATACATATCACATATATAGTTGTGAGCATACGAGTTGATGCTAATGCTTGCGGGCTTGCACAGTGAGCCGCGGCCCTCGCAAAGCAAGGGTCGCAGTTGCTGGCAAGGAGCGCCGAAGGCGCTCCTTGCCAGCAACTACGACCCTAGCAAACCTTACGTCGTAACGCAAACAAAATACGAGACACGTTACGACCCATTACGACAAAAAACAGCCCCAACACGCGCACATGAAAACATCAAAAATTCAACAAATACACACAACAAATGCATAAAATGCTTACTTACATCAAGAGGGACCATCCAGGACCTCGAAAACTAAACTTAGACCTCAATTTAACTGAAATTAAAGCAGTTTAGACACTAAAAAATTCTCTAAGCGAGAGAAAAAATGTCCGCCGAAAAAAACGAAAACAAGGCTACAGCAGTCTAAAGACGCAAAACACCACCAAACACCTACGTATTTCCCAAAAAAACACCTACGAGATTACAAAACAAGGACGCAACCCGCGCAACCCCAAAAACATTACAAACACAACAAATACAAACAACAAACACATAAACAGGTTACTAAGAGCAAGGGGGGCACCGAGGACCTCTGCAAGTGAAGTTACACCTCCATTTAAGCACAAATTTCGCAGTTTAGAGACCCGAAAATCACCTAAGCAAGAGAAAAAATGGCCGCCGAACAAAACGAAAACGAGGCTAAAGGTCCCTAAACACGCAAAACACTACCATAAACACGCAAAACACCACCAAACACCTACGGATATTCCGAAAAAGCCCACCAAACAGCTACGCATATTCCGAAAAACTTGCACGACATAGAAAACTAATATTACGAAAAACTTGCACGACATAGAAAACGAACGACGCTACATCAGCCACATTATATACACCAAACACCTTTAGCTCACTTACAATTTCATTGCCGTCATGTTTTGACGGGCAATTCGCTAGTATATATATATATATATATATATATATATATATATATATGTATATATATATATATATATATATATATATATACATTAAATAACTATAAAACATACTTTAAAGCTATTGAGCCCAGTCCAGCAATCACATATTCCTAGGAGGCAGTCCTGATAGGAGTCATTATGCAGCCAGCATTATGGCCAGACTCAAAATCCTAGTCATCCTGGGTGTATCATATGAGTCCAAAAGACTGGTGGTAAGGGGGATCATGACCCCTAGGGGTTATTTGACCCTCTACATATATTTTGGACTATTTTACTGACCCTTGGGATATATAGAGAGGTTTCAAGGTATGCCCACAGATTGTTTTGCACTGGGGCCCTCTGTTCACTAACTCTGCCACTGCAGAGAGACTTAAAGGACTGGATCTTTAAAAGGGATATAGGCAATTATTCACTATCTTAAAGGTGCAGGCACGTTCACTCATGTTGAAACTCTCAATCACTCAAGGAAAAATATTAGAAAATGTCATATAAATGCACATATTGCATTAGTGTTACTCATCAACAAATGTATGCCAATTACTTTTCTGCTTCTTCTTACATTATCCAAGTAGTATTATGGTATTGATTACGCAAAGAATCATGGTTTGGTATGTTATAAATAGCTTTACTACATAGGCATTTGTTATGTGAACAATGTTAAATGTAAAAATAATAAGAATAAATCACAACAATAGTACCAAAAAAAAAATAATACTATATTATAGGTATCTGCATAAAATACAAATGTTACATTAATACTGATAAATATACCAATACTTCATATAATACACTATAAACCACTACAGTAAATATACTATTAAATACACTTATTTTTTATTGTGAGGCTTGATATAGGGCTCTCATGAAAATATAAAAAAATATTCTATGATGAAAAAAGTATACATGTATTTAGAAAATATGAGTCTTAAGAGCATAATTAGGTAAAAAAAAATCATCATTTTAGTTTGTCATTAAAAAAAGTTATAATGACCCTGGTAGTCCCTGGAGACATTAGTAACACAGGAGCAGGGCTTGCAGTGATCCTTATGAGATGCCTGCACCTGATAATGTGCAGGGGAAGGGGGTATGTGTTAAATTCCAAAACATATATATAACTAATGACTAATCCCATTTCCTTCTATCCCCTCTTCCCTTGCCATGCACTCAAGCTAGAAGGGACTGCTGTAGACAAACTAAATGGAACCCTCTATACACATAAAAAAAAAATGTATGTTCATTGGCTACTAATTTTGTTAGTTTGTTTCTCCATACACATGAAAATTGTTCCTGTAGCTTCCTACAGAAGATGTCCACCTCATGCTGATAATGATTGTTCCATTGATTCCTGGTCACTTGCCAGCGCGCCACTCCTTGCCAACCCTCCACTTCTTGCAAATGCGCCATTTGTTTACATGGTACATTGCAGAAGCATAAACAAAGGGTACTGATAAGCTTCCTTATTTAAAGGACCATTGAACTGTCATATTTATCATATGCTCTGATAAATGGGAGAAACCATGGTTAGTTAAGATCTTTGCTATTTTTGAAAGACTGATACTAAATAGCCACACGACAACAGGACTGAATAGAAGAGTAAGCTCCAACAGAATTACCCTCCTCAGGCTACTGACATACTAGCAGTTCAAGATGGATGATTAATATTGGTAGTTTGTTACATACTTCATAAACGTGGGTTTTTTCCTTAACATGTAGTGGTCCTTTAGTTGTAATACATTTTCTTCAGCTGTATATTTCAATGACTAAGTTCATTTAAGGATACATTTTTCTTTTGGAAGCAAATTCTCAAATGATTCTGTTGTCAAATTTTGATAAGGTATGTTTCTAATGAATATATGATGCTGAGGGAGTATAATGTTGCTTTTTTCCATATTTCATTTCATTGTAGATTGCCTTCAGTCTTGTGACTTCCCAGGCTGGGAGTTTACCGATTGCTCTGGGAATATAATTACATGCTTCATACTGTACAATTTTCTAACCTGCATTCTTAAGGGAATTCATTTGTATTTGTCTTAATATCCATAATATCACTATAGTTTCAGTATAACTTTCTGGCGTAATCAAATCAAAGATATGAAAAGGTAATTAAAATAATATTCTAAGGGGATTTACATTAATATGAAATAATCAGTATGGTAACATTATATTACTACACGATAACTGTGCAACTGGTGGCGCCCATTGAGTGTGGCCCAATGAGAAAGAATTCCAGTCCCACTCCCTTTTCTCCGTATTTTAAGAACATTTCCAGCAATTTGAGACATTTGACTATACAACTACTGGTAAACTAGGAGTAAATGTTGCTGTGCCATTCCCATGGCAGTTCCATTCCAAACTGAATTGTAAAAAAAAGCAGGAGGAGGAGGAGTAAGTCCACAGAACCAGATCCAGGAGAGTCCAAGATCTGATTCATAAACCAATTGAAATATGTAAAGAATAAAATGCTACATCTGCTTTACAGAATCTCCTTACAAGGGAAACACAGACACTGGTCCTAAGGAAATCAGTAGCTTCCAACTGATGAATGTCAATTATGGCTGAAATGTACATTTGGCAGTCAACCACCTCATTTTCCTCTTTACTCAATAAACCACACCACCATTGGGAAAAATCAGCCACCGCTGTCAACATGAGAGACACATAATTGGTTACATGACCAACCACAAGGTTCAGACATCAGCATTTGCTGCCAGTTAACCCCCATGGATTGCATCCTTTTGCCTCCTAACCTTCAGTGGACCAGGTTCAAACCCCTTAGGTGTGCCACTTAATCTAACTCCTAACCCAGGTCTCTGGTTTCTCTGAAGGTAAAGATTAAAAAGGAAGCTAAGCCAGTCCTTAAATCACCTCTCAGCTCTTCCTCCTACTTGCTCCCCCTCCCAGCTTAGGTCATGCCCCCTTCTATCCATTTTGTCCTCCAGGGGTTGCTTTATGCATGGCTGTCTGATAGCACATATTGATTGGAGAACAATCACACAGCATATCACTGTCTTTTTATCAACAGTGTAAAGCCCTGGTATTGTGAAGCCCCTCCCTGGGCAGAGCTTTAGGTCATAGGGATGCAAGATGTCAGCTCTCATGAGAGAGTAGAGCAGGAGAGGGATGCTGCAGAATGTGAGATTTTGTTTCTTCTGGGGGCTCCTTAAAAGTAAGTGACATATAACATTTATATCATTATTTCATAGAGGATACAATTAATTAATCTAGTTAAAACTGTTAAATGAAATAAAAAATGCATTTTTTCTAAATAATATAATATAAAATAATATAACCTCTCATCCATTTACAAAATTACAATTAAATTACTTTTTTGCTACTGGTTCTAAGTTAGTGTCTGAAAAATGATTTGAATTAAGGCAGTTGTTCTTGTTATATTTCTCAAGTGTCTACCCAATTGTATTGCATTTTAAGTTTCCAGTTAAAATATTCCTTTATCTCCATAAGCCGCAGCATTAAGTGTATTGCAGATAGCCCTTTTCCCCCAATGTTTGTGATTAGAATACCACTTTAGTGGTGTTATAAAGGACTCTCAAAGAATAGTTAGGTAGACCCTGATAAGAAAAAAACACTTTTATTAAACTCTTATTGTACTTAAACAATGTATTCCTTTTTTTAAATAATTCCCAGGCTTTATAAGCTTTATAAGCTTCAGATCTCTCCATCCTGTGCATGATGTATTGTCTCTGAAGTGTCAGCTGCCCAGGGGGAAGTACCAAATTAAAAACAGTTTGAGACCATTCTGTAAAACACACATTAGTAGCAGGCAATGGTATAACATGCTAGCAACGTACACAAATACACTTTATAGTCACCTCCACTATCATACTGCATGTACGGTATGCCTATGTTCTTTTGGTGGCTCCTGCTCCACAGATAACACATTATTCAGTGGGTAGAGTGATAAAAAGCTCATGATTAAAAAATAACTAAGAGCCCCATTCAACTGAGCAATTATGAGATCCAGTAGCCCTTAAGTGAGGTTGCAAGCTATTTTGCTATTCAATTGGCATCTATTTGCGGGCTCGGAACGGCTTCTGAGTTACGAGCTTGAAAAAATGTCGATGTAACTTACAGCCTTTAGAAGCCTTTGAACTGTCACTTTCGAAATTGCTCAATTTCTCCAAGCCCGCAAATGTTTTCACCCCCGTAAACGGCAAATGAAGGAGAAAATCAAACGAGTGCTACAGAGGACCCCTATCCGTAGCACTGTAAATGCAAAAAAAAAATCAATCCTGCACTGTAAATTGACATCTCTACTTCATGTAGAGCAGGGGTCAACGTTTTAATATATACAGCCTACTTTTGATGGTAAAATTTCCTTACCGCCCACTGGTGCTCCAGTAGCTCAATTTATACGCTGTTTACATAAATCATATGACCCTAGCTATGTATCACCCTGGACTGCTGTCCCCAGGCTCTCTAACCAGCCAAGCGTGGTGCTGCAGGTCTACGGGGTGTGACGTCACTCATCAACGATGCCACCTAGAGATTTCTCCACCGCATACCATAAAAGTCCACTAGTGGTTGGTAGGGACCAGGTTGACCACCATTGACGTAGAGAATCCCATGAGAATCCTCACTGATTCAGTCACCGGTTATCAGGATTTTTTTCTTCATGTACTCCATAAATTGACTGGCATCATGGTTTTACTATTAAGGAGAACTAGCAAGGGGTGGAGCTAGCATTTGAACCAGCCTTCCTGGTGGGACAACTTGAGCCTACATTTGCAACATTTTAAAAGTGTCTGCTTTTTCTATAACACGCTCTACTTTTTTGGATGTTTTGTTGATTCCACAGAAAAACAATGCATTACAGAGTCTCCTGGCATTGCAAAGGTCACAAAACTGCGACTGCTATCAACAACAAAACTTGTTGGAGTTTTGACAGCTTTTAAAAGTCATGTTTGTAACATACTGTATTATATAATATACCCTTTTTATTGATGCTGTGATTTATGACTATAATTTCTAATAATTAATAGCTTGAGTAAGCAGACACCCTAGAAATTGGCACATGTCATCAATAAACATTTTTTTTTATTACAACTATTACTTCCTGTTTTTTTGCCATTTGGATACTTTTTCAAACCTCTAGTAATTGACAACAGATTTCATGAAACAATTATTTAATTATTTCTTAAAGGTCAGGATACATAGTGGCTGTTGTTTCGCAGTTTAGATTAAAAGGACATGGAGGTTTTTGGATTCTACTAGGTATATAATATCCCTGTGTATATCTATTTACTTTTAGGTACTTTGTTTTATTAAGAGGTGCGTATAGGGTCTGTTTTACTGTCTAAAATCAAACAAACATTACCTGCTTAGCTCTGCCCTCTGCAATTCATGAAGACTTTGTAGACTTTGTAGTACTGATGTGCTATGTCTCATACTAACCAATCAGTTGCCATCTCTCAGTAACATCCTTCAAAATGCTTCTGAGACCTGGCCCCGGATAGGCTAGTACACTACACAGCAACTCCAGTCCTGCAGAGTTTGTGTCTCCTGCAGGGACTGTTTGTTTGATTTTAGTAAAAAGAAAGTTTATATGTACTTATTAATAAAATAAAGTACTGTATTTTTTCCGATTTTTGAGCTTGCGAGTTAAGGGTGCGGCTTATATTCTGTGAAAAAATTACAGCCGATTTGCGAGATTTGAGTTACGCGTGTACGGCTTATATTCAGGATCGCAAAATCAATGCCGATTTGCGCGTTAAGGGTGCAGATTTGTGCGCATGTGACTAAATTGTAGCAATTGAATACCAATTTCCGGTTTTAGTGATTCTAGCATCCTGTAAGGTCTGTAACCTGCAAAAGAAGTTACAGTACATGTTAGAAAGCCTGTTTCTTGCAATGGCTGATCACTTGGAGAGAAAAGCATCAACAAGCCTAGGAGTGAGGCGTAGTTATGATGCAAGTTTCAAAATTGCAGTTGTTAATTATGCAAAGACAACAAGCAACAGAGAGGCTGGAAAAAAATATGGCTTGGATGAATCCAATGTGCGACGTTGGGTTGCCTCAGAGGAGAAATTGAAAAATTCAGTTTCCACCAGAAAATCTTTCAGGGGACCAAAACAAGGCAAATATCCAGAACTTGAAGCTGGGGTTTATTCCTACATTCAAGATATGAGAAAAGATGGGATGCCAATTTCTCGTGAAGTAATCCAGCTGAAAGCCTTAGAACTTGCAAAGACCTTAAAAATAAATAAGAGGGAATTTCGTGCAAGCATTGGTTGGTGGCGTCGTTTTATGTGGAGAAAGGGTCTCGCTCTTCGACGAAGCACTTCATTGGCACAGAAACTGCAGGCAGATTTTGAGGAGAAACTGACTAGTTTCCAGCGGTATGTCATCCAATTGCGTCAGCGTCACTCATACCCATTAGACCAGATGGGCAATGCTGATGAGACCCCAGTATTTTTTGACATGCCAAGCAATACAACAGTAAACCAGAAAGGGGCAAAAAGTGTCATTTTAGGGAACCACTGGCAATGAAAAACTCAGAATAATGGTGATGTTAGCTGTCACTGCTGACGGAGGAAAGTTAACCCCCCCTATGTTATTCTGAAGCGAAAAACTTTGCCCAAAGAAAGCATTCCTGATGGCCTAGTGATTCGTTGCCAGGAAAAAGGCTGGATGACAACTGAACTGATGGTCGACTGGTTGTCTGTAGTTTGGAACTGCAGACCTGGAGCACTGCTCACTAAGAGAGCCATGCTGGTCTTGGATGCTTTCAAGGGTCATCTCACTCCTGAAGTGAAGACTAAAGTTGCTGCACAGAAGACGGACCTTGTTGTTATACCTGGTGGCATGACTTCAAAGCTACAAGTGCTTGATGTCATTGTGAACGAGCCGTTCAAAGACAACCTTCGCAAGCAGTATTCAGATTGACTTCGGGAAGGGGATCAATCATGCTCTTACACCATCTGGCAAGATTAAGAAGCCGTCAGTGACACTCCTGTGCCAATGGATTATAAATTCATGGTCAAGTATTTCTTCTAACTCCATCATCAGTGGGTTAAAAAAATGCTGCGTGTCCAATGCATTGGATGGTAGCGAGGACAACTTGCTATGGGAGGAGAATGAAGATAACAGTGACAGTGATGAAGCGAATACTGGTGACGAAGTCAGTAGTGACACCAGTGATGTTCAAAAAGTTTCCTTGTTACCTTATGTTTCATGTTTCCTGAACTTTCTGTTGATGTTACCACAATATTGGCAACCTGCCTAAAGAGTTACAGTTATAATGTTTTCCAAATACTGGATACGGTATATGGTACAGTATATGTTAAAATAAAATCACTATTTATTCCCTAAATCTACTTAACTTTTGTCTTTTTCTCTCCAATTTTAAGGGTGCGGCTTATATGTGAGTACTATCTTTTTTCTGTTTTTTCCCCTTGCATTTTACAGGTGCGGCTTATATGCGGGTGTGGCTTATATTCGGACCAATACAGTACATAAAAGTAAATAGATACACAAGTATATTATATACCAAGTAAAATTCAGGACCCTTCCATATCTCTTTAAGTGAATTGGGATTAGTACTGTGTCCATTTCTTTCTCTTTAGATAACAACATGGATGTAAGAGTATACTGCAGAGTGACTTGAATCAGCCTGAGAATGGACTGATAAACTGTAGATGAAGTTTAATACAAATGTAAAACTATATTTTTAGGATGCTATAAAATAAGCATTCTACCCATAAAAAAATTAGTCGAAGTGTAAAAAATCAGCCCACTCACATCTCTGAAAGGGAATATTGTTGTAATGCAGGAGATATCCAACTCTGGCTCATTGATTTACCAAAGCGTCTGGAACGGTTTGTCCTATCACTGTTCCACCTTAAGACCTGCAGCTACTCTGATCCATATCTGCTGATCAGCTGCAGTTCATTAGACTTAATTAATATAGTTCCTTTCAGACCTTGAGTTCAGTAACGTCTGGATCCTGCTCCCTGTTGATCGTGAGCCTTTGACAACAAGACTTCCTTTTGCTTGGCTTGACCCTCTGCTAGTTTGATCATCCCTTTCCTGTCTAGAGCCTTTGCCAGTCTATTAAAAACTTGCAAATGATTTATACAGGAGCCAAATAATTATTGAGACAAATACTCTTGTATCTGAGTAATACAGTATGCTAATTTGGGGTGGTGGCTCTGGAGGTGTGCATGTAAATGGTTACACAATCCAAATGTTTATGTTCCTTGTTCATAAGGAATTCTAGGTCTATATATGTGTGACTAGTATATGGAGACACCTAACATGCCTGTTGATGTAATTTATGGATATCTGACCAGCCCAGTCAACAATAGGAGGGGCGAGGCTAAATCCAGCAAGCTCTTTAAAATGCCATTTACCTCTCTTTATGGTGTGAAAGAGCACAATATTATATGTTAAAATGATTAATGTAATTACACTAATAACAGATACAAATCAAAGTTATTAAGTCTCTGTTTACATACAAAGTGTATTCTGCCTGCTGGCTGTTGCATGAGTAATAGCAGATAGCTGAGGAGTGCGCGTGAATGATAGCAATTGTTCCCTGGACTCAGGACTGCACTGACTACTTAACCCATAACTGACCTGTTTAGGTGAGTCCATTCCATGCCTGCACAGATAGATTTGGTAAGGGTTAACTTTTTTTCTTTTGATCTCTACATGGAAGCAACAGAGCTCAAATTCCAGAAAGACAAGAGAGCAGAAACCTGAATTTTCTGCTGAAAGAAATTACAAGGTCTGCTCCTTTCAAACTGGAAATGTAAACAGCCTTACCATTGACTTGAATGGGGGACACACCCTGGCAACCTGATTGGTTACAATAATGTAAAAGCAAATGGACAGTCTATTAAACATATATTGTATTTTATTTAAAAAATTCAAAAACTATCAATAAGCTTTTAAAAGATCTTCACTGCAATGTGGTTCAATTTGTGCTGAATTACGGGGCTCTTTAAGAAAGCCTACATTCTGTGTCATTGCCTAGAGGGAAATTAACAAAAGAAGACCACTATGCTGACGGCATGGCCAGGAGTTGTTTTTCCCCAATATTTGTCTGCCATAACAACACACCCCTCTTTGATAAATATTTCTGAAATATAGGATGTTCTATTTTGTTTTTCCTGTTTTTTAATAATAATCAAACTTTACTAAATGCTAAATTGTGTATCCATTTACTGTGTACATATAAAAAAATAACATGTCTCTTGAAAATCTTATTTCCTTTTTTTTCATTGGTTCCCCACCCATCCCAATGGGCAGATTGTGGAAATACTGGGTGTATTTCTTACAATTGCAGACATGAACAAGCTTACATTTTAGTGGTTTGTAATTGTACATAAATAAACAGCAATCCCTATGATTTCTCATGATACTAAATTGGAAGCTTTAAATAACACATACTTGTCTAGGCATCTGTAATGTAAATCCTGAAGTTGTTAATGGATATGCTGGGATAAAAATAATCAGCTCTATTCCCAAATGAGCAATATATAGCTACTTAGTAAAGCTGCCTATAAAAATATACATATTTTAACAGTAAATTGATATCAACATACATAACAGTTTTGTTTTGACTTATTGTACAACTTATAAATCTAAGTTATTTTAAATCAACAATTCAATGTCAACATGTTACTGCTTTAAATTATTTGTAAGTTATATTTCCCATAACTGTCCTCACCTCAACAGGTCCTGACAAAGTTAGTAAACGGTTGTAATGAATGCCAGAATGTAAAAATTAAGTGAACATTTGATGAACAAGATTTCTAGTACATAAGGGAGATTTTTATTTAATGAAATGTTTTAATATAATAACCATATCTACAGTATCCACCAAGTTTTGTTCCCTAAGTGTGTTTTATTTCTTAAATTGATTTACAGAGTCTTAATGACATCCATGAAATGCAACATAAAGTATATGAATCTGTACTATACATTCTGCTTTTAACATAGCTACATTTATTTATTCTAGATTATTTTTCTATTTAATATAGCTTTTTTATGCAATACCTACATGCTGTGTGTGTGCAGTGTGTGTGCATGAGCTCTGTGTGAGAAAACAACACAGCAAGTGAGTCTGTGCCCTGTGTTCTACATCATACCCCTGGAGTATTGAGCAGAATGGTAAGAAAATGCATAAATCTATATTTATTAATAAAGAATAAAAACATCAACAAAACAGAAATGTCTAAAAACTTGCATTGTCAGTACACATGCTTTGGCTGAGAACAGAACAATAAATAAAGGAACAGAAAGTCTTCTCTAAAGTGTTTCAAAAAGCAGGCTGGTGGTTGGTGAGGATAATTTGGTTGTGTGAAGAGATTGCAAAGATCTAAAATAAAAAGCCTGTCTGGTAAATTGTGGTTAGGTGAAAAGTAAAATAAATTTCCTAGTGAGATCTTGCACAATCTCTGTTCTTGTGGGATTTTTGTTCATCTTTTTGTCTTGGTTTATGGGAATTTTAGAGACCATTTATTTCTGACTTCCAGTTACCACAAGATTTTTTTATTGGTAACCACAGATATTTTGTCTGAGATTGAGATTATGTTGGAAAATGGGTGGCGATTGTATTGCTGTCATGTTGCATGAATGCGAAACATTATTCCACAGAAAAAATAGTAACATCCTGTGCGTGAATGAATTATAGTAAATTTGTTTTAACTGTTAGGGATTTTACTGTTCATTTCTGCATATAATTATAGACAAAGTGAAATGAAACTTTTTATTTAAGTACAGCTGTATTATACTTTTCATTCAATAACAATAAATATATCAGAAGGGTCAAACATACACAATGAACGTACGAGAATATTTTTAAATGTAAATATATATTTATTGTATTAAAACATACAGCTGATTACATCATAGTTAGTTGCAAGAGAGAGTAAGAGTAACCCTAAAATATGTTTTAAATATATTATTGGGAAGACGGCCAGGAAGGAAGCTATAGGAACATTACAATGTGAGACAGACTGACTGATAATTACTGACCAGGAAAAGGCAGATGAGCTAAATAGGTTATTTTCTTCGGTATACACAAGGGAGGTACCAGTGGTTGGGACACGGCAACATAATGGGGCTACACTACTTTCACCAAATAATTGTTTAATGCAGGAAGAAATCGAAGAGGTTGGAAAAAAGAAATGTTAATAAAGCCCCAGGTCCTGATGGAATACATCCACCGGTACTGAGGGAACTGGGTTCTGTAATAGCCAAACCATTATATCTATTTTTTTAAAGATTCACTCAACACAGGGTTGCTACCAGATGACTGGAGAAAAGCAGATGTGATACCTATATTTAAGAAGGGAGCAAGAACAAATCCAGAAAATTATAGACCTGTAAGCCTCAGTTCTATAGTGGGAAAGCTTTTGGAAGTGATAATAAGGGATAATATACAAGAATATGTCTATTTGAACAGGATTAACAGTAGGAGTCATGGATTTATGATGCATGGGTCATGTCAAACAAATATCATACATTTCTATGAGGAGGTTAGTAGGAACTTGGATCAAAGCAACTCAGTGGATGTAGTCTTTTTGGATTTTGCAAAGGCTTTTGATACAGTGCCACCTGGAAGACTATTGTGCAAACTAAGGGAAACAGGAATTGCAGTAAACATCTGCTCATGGATTGAGAGCTGGCTAAAAGACAGGAAGCAGAGGGTTTTTGTAAATGGAACATACTCGGATTGGACTAATGTGGTAAGTGGGGTTCCTCTGGGTTCAGTATTACGTCCTCTCCTTCTTAGCATATTTATTCATGACTTAGAGGTGGGACTGGAAATGTTGTCTACATTTTTGCTGATAACGCTAAGTTGTGCAAGGTAATTAAATCAGAAAATCATGTACTTTCCCTCCAAAGGGATTTGCATAAATTAGAGAAATGGGCAACTAAATGGCAGATGAGATTTAATACGAATAAGTGTAAAGTTATGCATTTGGGATGGAAAAATCGCTCTGCAATTTATATTCATATATATGGAGCAAATCTAGGAGTATCAGATATTGAAAGGGATTTTGGAGTGCTTGTGGACAACCACCTAGGTAACAGTGCTCAATGCCAAGCAGCAGCTGCAAAAGCAAATAAAATATTAGCATGTATTAAGAAGGGTATAGAAGCAAGGGCACCACTTCATAAAAATGACATTTTAGAGTTTGAAAATCTAATAAGGGGAATGGAGGGGCTAAGTTATGAAGAAATAGTAATCAAATTAACTTATTTTCTCTAGAAAAAAGGCGTCTAAGAGGGGATATGATTACCTTATATAAATACACCCAGGTTCAATACAAGGCTTTGTCAAGTAAACTTTGTGCCAAGAGATTTTCTACTGACATGAGGACATCCTCTGAGATTAGAAGTAAAAACATTCCACCTTAAAGAAATAAAAGGGTTCTTCACAGTAACAGTGGTTAATCTGAGGTGGTGACAGTGAATTTGATAGATAACTTTAAAAAGGGATTGGATATATTTTTATATAAAAAGAGCATTCAGGGTATGCAATAATATGGAACTCCTTGCCTCGCTTCACCAGACTATCCTCCTGCCTTAAATCCTTAAAAACATCAATAAAAACGCACCTCTTTAAAGAAGCCTATAACCTTCCTCCCTAACATGCTCAGCACTACTCTCTCCCTACTGTACCACATACAAACTTTAACCTTTAGATTGTAAGTCTGCGAGTTTCAATCCTGCGCAGTGCTTTAGGGAAAGCGCTATGGACACCGGATTCCAAGCTCAAAGACAGGGCCCTCCACTCATTGCAATGTGTGAATCTTTAACTTGTCATTGCCTGTAACTTAACTTATGTATAGCCCTACGGAATATGTTGGCACGTTACAAATAAATGATAATAATAATAATAATTTAACCTGACTAGTCTTTGAAACAATTAAAAATTAATTTGATTATATTTTAATATTAAAAAATAGTATTATTTATAATTTGCTATAATTTGGTATTTTGATGAACTTGATTTAATAATAAACAAAATATGTTTAAATGGTTTAAAATAAAGTATTATAGCCTCTAATTTTTAACTACTGTATTCAGTTTTGCTTTAGTGTTGACAGACTGTCAATAATCAGTCTCAGAATAAAGTGCATAGGATAACCCCTTCAAGCTACAGACAGACTAGCAGACCAAGATGGATCTACCAATGACAATTAGCCATCTTAATATAAGAGTTAATCTTAAATGCTTTTATGTTCCAGTCTTGCATACCCACTGGTGTTACCACACTGTCCTCTCTTGTCCAGCTTTTTATTGTTGCACTAGTTGCTTATTTGAAATTCTCCAAAGCTACTAATAATTGCTGAAAATGATTGCTCGAAATATATATTTGTGTGCATGTGCTGGTAACCATCTTTATGCAGAAGCAGTTAAAAATATTAGATTACCTCTCAAACTTTGAATTAAAATCATATAAACACAGCCATAAATTTAGTAATATTTTAGTTACATGGTTTAAAGATTTTGTGTTAAATAAATATATATATATACAGTATATATATATATACATATTGAATAGTACATTTGTAAGCCCATTTGAAAGTCTAAAAATAAGCAAAAAACGTATTTCCTGCTCAGGTTTCCCAGAAGTACAGTCATTGAACTGCACTCTGATGGGACTGGGCTGGGACATGCAAATGAGATGCAATGTAGCTTTTTCTTTGAAACCAAGTTACCATTTTATACATAGCTCTTTTGAAGCATATGCTTAGGATAGTTTAGGATTATGCACAAACCAGAAACCCACTCACAGACAGCACTTTTTCAAAGTTAAAGGTATATTAAAGTAAGGTGGATTATTAATGCATCTGATAGAGGAAAATTTATAGTGTTGTTTCCATTAAAAAATTCCAAAGTAAACAGTTAAACCGTTAGCCTGAAATTTGCTCAATTTATTGCATTTGCAAACAGTTTTCTCTTAATGGTGACACCCCCTGAAATTCCCAGGGATAATTAGCATAACGAATACAATGTTTCATTTTTGCCTCGGGATTGTGCAGGCATGCTCTGTTAGCACCTGAACTCCGCCCTACTGTGGGAAGTCACATGATTTCAGACACTTTCATTTCCTTTATAGTTCTGTCCCTTCATTCACTGATTGTTTCATCTACATCCCAGGTGATACTCCCCCCAACCCTTAGAGAATTGCCCCATGACCTGCCTCAACCTCAGAGAATTGCCCCCAGGCCCCAGTAAATTGCCCCCCAGCCCCAGAGAATAGCCCGGTGACCTCCCCCAGCCTGAGTGAATTGCCCTCAGCCCCAGAGGATTACCCTGTGACCACCTCAGCCCCAGTGAATTGCCCCCAGCCCCAGGTAATTGCCCGTTCACCTCCCCCTGCCCTAGGTAATTGCCCTGTGACCTGCCCCAGCCCCAGTGAATTGCCCCACAGCCCCAGAGAATAGCCCCGTGACCTCCCCCACACACAGACATTCACACACACACACAGAATCACTCTCACTCACAGACATACAGACACACACACACATACAGACAGACACACACACACAGTGGCGTAGCTAGAGCTTTTGCTGCCCGGGGCTGTCCCTCTCCCCCCCCCAGTGCAATTTTATATATATATATATATATATATATATATATCCATAAATACACACCATATTTTTCTGTGTATACCAGTTTTTTAAGTCTAAAATAGGGAGGTCTTCTTATACACGATACCCTAGTCTGGTACTGTAATGCTGCATCTGGCCATAGTTTTAAGGCAGGAGAAAGGACACACATTTGGAAATGCATTGGTTCCAATTAGATTGCATTTCACTGCAAGTGTGCATACAAATTTGTATTTTATAAGTTTTTATTGTGTTACACATACTTTTAAGGGCACTTTCCATTCCAGCTCAATATCCTTGTGATCACATCACTTATTAATCAGTCGCGATGTGCAATTGCATTTTTCCGGTTTAACACAGGATCACAAACATATTGAGCTGTAATGGAAATCAGTGAAAAACATGACAGAAAGTGCCGTTAAATATATGTGTAGCACAATAAAAACTTATAAAATACACATTTGCATATTTGTTTATTTCTGAATTTTTGGCTCCAAAAATAGGGGTAGTTTTATACATGGAGGCGTCTTGTAGGGGGAAAAATATGGTAAATTAATATATATATATATATATATATATATATCTCCTCTCTCATCAATTCTCTCCATCCCTCTCTTTTTCTGTCTTCCTCCCCCCCTTTCCCCTCTCTTCTCTCTCTTTCTCTCTCCCCTTCTCTTCCTCTCTCTTTCCCTCTCCCCCTCACTTTGTCTCTCTCTCTCTCAATCTCCTCCCTCTCTCTCCCTCTCTTTCTCTCCATCTCCCTCCCTCTCATTCTCTACTCTCCCCCTTTCTTTCTCTCCTCTCCCCTCTCTCTCCCTGCCCCTCCCCCCCAACCCCCTTTCTCTTTCTCTCCCTATCTTTCTTTACCCTCTCATTCTATCCCTCTCTCTTTCTCTCATTCCCCCTCTTTCTTTTCCTCTCTCTTCATCTCGCTTTCCCCCTTGCCTCTCTCTCCCCCTTGGCTTTCCCTCTGGCCATATGTATCCCCCTCATGCCTCTCCCTCTATGTTTCCCCCTTGCCTCTCTCTCCTGCATGTGTCTCACTCTTTCCCCTTGCCTCTCTACTCATTCCTCTCCCTCTCTCCCATGTCTCCCCCTCCATGTCTCCCCCTTACCTCTATCTCCCTTCATGTGTCTCCCTCTTTCCATTGCCTCTCTCCCCCATGCCTCTCCCTCTCCCCAATACCTCCCCTTTCCATCCATGTCTCCCTCTACCCCCATGTCTCCCCCTCTCCCTCCATGCCTCCCTCTCCCCCCATGCCTCATCCTCTCCTTCCATGTCTCACCCTTACCTCTCTCTCATGGGGGAGAGAGGCAATGGGAAAGAGGGAGACACATGGAGGGCGATAGAGGTAAGGGTGAAACATGGAGAGGAGAGGCAAGGGGCTCTCCCTCTTTCCCCTTGCCTCTCCCCCCATGTCTCCTTCTCTCCACCCATCCCTCTACCCTGTCTCTTACCTCCTGCTTCGTGCTGCCGGTCTGCTGACTCCTCCCTCTGCTGGCTCCTCCCCCTGCAGGTAGACTCAAGCAGGGAGCAGGAGCAGGGGACTGGGGGAAGGGGAATGAGAGCCAGCATGCGCATGCGTTGCATATTGGGTATCTAATTAAAAATGTTGAACCCAATATGCAAAACGCAGTTGCTGGGGGTGTCTACATTACCCCCAGCACATTTTCTTTTTTTTGGTAAAAAATGTTTGAATTTTTTCATGCAAACATTTTTTGTTAGGTGGGTTATGATGCATTCTACAGGATACATTCATAGCCCACCTCACTTTAATATGCCTCTAATGAGGTTGGTCCTGGTTTTGCCCATTAGATTTTGCGGGACGGGGTTTACCGCAATAATCATTTAATTTATGGTGAGCAAAAGAGTAAGAGAAGCTGTCCACATATATATACAGTATACCTCTGAGTGCAATCCAGTGTCTCTAGTGCCATCTATTTGTCTTTTTGAAATTCTGCCCTTGTTTAGCCAGTTAATATAGCCAAACTACTTTTTATTTGGATATACTAATTTGGAACACGCAAACAGATTTTCTTAAGTTAATTGAAAGGTAGGTCACTAAAAAGAAAATTCCAGTTAACCTTTAATTTGTTACTAATTTAATTGGCAGGTTTGCAAAATGTGATCCTGATAATATTATTACGTTTAGTAGTAAATAATTTAGTTTGAATTAAACCAAATAATACAAGTAGGTGCTCTGGTGGAAAGTAATAAACTCTATACACCGTGGCACAACACTTATCTGCCTAAATTAGATTGTAAGTTTACGAGTTTTCAGTATTGTGTCAGTGCCTTGGAAACAAGCTCTATGTACATTTGATTTTATGCTCAAAAACAGGGCCCTCCATTCTTTACAAGGTGTTTAATTTGTTTTCTGCTATACTGTATATTCACCCCCTGTACAGCGCTACGGAATATGTTGGCGCAATATAAATAAAGATAATAATAATAATAATAATAATAATAAATGCCAGTAAAACAGTTGTGCCAAAGTCTGCAGAATATATCCAAATATTGAATCCAAAGGCTTTTAATTCTATAAATGGGCATGGAATACTGTAAAATATTAAGTGCAACAGAGGGAGCAAAAAGGATCAACTAGTGTAGTATGAAAACACTATTTTAAAAACCTTTAAAAAAATATATTCTCATAGATCAATGGTATCAGTGACATAAATGGTTTCTGTGCGTTTCTTCCAAGTAGGACTTTTTTCAAGGATGCATCACATGAAACAGAAAAGTCTATAAATACTTTTCAAAGGGAAGTCCTTTATGAAGTAAATCAGGAAGTTAAAAGTATTGTTATAATTTGCAAGACAGTAGGCTATTTAATAATGTACCCTATAAACGTTCATCTGCCTGTTTAATTAAGCTTTTTGAAAATATATTTCCCAAAAGACTGACAGAGATAAAGCACCGGAGATGACAGTTGGAGTTCTATCCTAATCATGTCCAAATGAGGAGGGGGAATGTCAAATGCTAAAACCCAAACTTAATACCAAACTACAAATATGCTTCCCTCTTACCATTTATTGCTGAATAAAAACATATTAACAAAAAACACCAATGAATAGGTTTTTGAGAAACAACACGGAACATAAGCCCCTCAGCAGAAGCGACCATTTACGTAATACTTGTAATCCTAGGGAGTGAATTCCCTTGTAGTGTTTTCCACTAAGTTAAATAGAGTTATGAACAGGGTATATTTACAATTTGGCCAACAAGTTTATTAAATTCATAATTAAATAATGACAACGACGAAAAAAAAAAAAAAAAAGGAAGATTAAAAACACTCTAAAAACAATAGAAAAAGAAAGGTCTCCTCTGAGAAATAGTGATAAATTTCCCTTTAGACAGATATATAGAGACTAGAACTTTCTCTAGGATATTCGAGGAGAAATATTATGTTCCACTATAGGTAACTCTGTACCAACATATCACACAGTCTCTTGTATATAGTTTACCCGGAAGGGCATTTAGTGCAGACTTGCTTTTTGTGAAAAAAATGTTGGAGGTAGTATGGTAGATGGAAGCAGGCACTGCCTTTAATGTAAGTAAGAAGCCAGGTAATTGTGCTATCTCTATGTGAGAACTATAGGAGACTTGTTCTTTGAGATATCTCCTATATATGATTCTTGGGATTGTAACATGCCAATCCTAATTCGCTATAACTTCTTACACCCACATAATGGTCTATAACTAGTATTTGACAATATTAATATCTTCATTGAAGGAATAGACTCTTTATTGTGGGCTGATATGTCCTTATTGGTTCCCTGTTTTAGGGTAAACGTATCTCATGGTGTCTAATATTGGCTTCTTTAACATCAAGTGGCCTATGCATTGGTCCTGGATACTTCTAAGTACACCATACTGAATTGTGAACGAGTTACCTAACTAGTGCCATGTTTCTTAATAGAGACGCTAATGCTGCATGGCTTCACTTCCTAGTATAGTGTGGACAGCGTTGTGCGTGATGACGCACGTATGCGTGTAAACGCCTATGCCTGACGCGTTTCAACGTGCTGTGACGCCTTTTTCAAAGGGAGAGGCGACAGTGTCGTTGCTGATCTTATATAGTAGCTTGGTTGCCTTGGAAACCAGTACTGGAATCGTGGTTAGGTGGAGGCCATGTTTTAATAGAGAGACAGGCCTCTAATAAATATGTGTATAATATACATCGAATTTAAATGAACCAAGTGATATAAACGGTTCAATCTGAAGCAATAATTAGATAGTACAAGGATCTGGGAATATAGTGTCATATGAAATTTAGAAAAGAGACATAGTAGTAATAACTCTGATCATATATATTATACAGTATAAAGGGTAAACCTTATGTTGTAAATTGTTTGAAATAGAGGATCAGAGTGCTAGAAGAAATAGCATAGCAATTCTCTCTGTGACTCTATCTATATTCCATACATTTCTTAACAGAATAAGATAAGTTGGCTAGAAATACAAGAGATCTGAAATCTAGTATACTAGAGCTATATATTGTAAGGTAGTATACAACTTATAAAATATATAAGTGGGTGAATATATAAATAGACCTCCTGTTGTTAGGAGGTAATAGTGGATAGAAGTTTATTGTAGACCCACAATAGTGGAATAAACTCACTACATTATTGTAGTTACTAAATGACTGGTAGTGGAAAAAAACAAGAAAGGTGATGGTGGGGTGTACTACAAATACAAAAGGGATATATCTATAATCAGAGTGTGCAAATAATGATTAATAAATAAGCAGAAGTGACCATTTACGTTATTCCATGTGGACACTGACCAAAGTAATGCATGAGTGACCAAATCAAACAAATGGTTAAAGAAAACGTAATGTCTAAGATCCCCTTACACCAATCATTTTTTTAATATCCGAAAAGTTTGAGTCTTACTAAGAGCATAATTGGGTAGGGAAATGATGTAAAGCTATTTTTGTATTGCTTTGGTGATGGATGCTCTTATAAGAGGGGCATTTACTTCTTTGCAAGAGCAGAGTTTGCAAGTAATCTTGCAACTGCATTCTTCGGAGCATATGCGCAGAAGCGGGGTAAGTGTCAACTATTAAAATCTCCCATCATAACAAACCCCATTTACCTATATTCTTCACCAACCTCTCTCCACTTATATATAAGATATGCACACCCCTCAGGATCTCACCAGAAAGTGCTGATGAGGACACTGTCTATAAATTACCAAAGCCTTCAAAAATTAACATTTTGTCTAAAAATGTTCTCATACTTATGGCTTACAAATATGTGAGGATTTCTTCAAACTACAGTGTTCCTTCAGTGTCACAAAACATCTCTCTCTCCTGTCTCTATCACTTGTGACCAATTGACATGAAGAACACACCAATTAGTTGTTGACTTGTTACCCTATTCTGGTGGCACTCCCAAACTAAAATAAAGGATAATGCTAATGAGCATCAGATGTTAATGTAGCTGTAAAATCCAGATTGTACATAGTTACTTTGTTGTTGATGCTTGTGAATAGCCACAGACCAGATGTACTTCTGTAAATATTATGGTTTTTTAAAGACTTGCATGTGTTGGGTCAGCTTGCCAAAAAAGTATGGATCGAGAGAAGCACCCAGATGTTGGGATACAGCTGTATTAATACTGTAGCATTAAACAACACTTTTGCTTCTGTCTTCCGAAATGTCAACTAATGTGACTCAAACATCTACTGGGAAATGACAAACCCTTCAGATTCACACCTGCACCCCACACCCATTGTTTATATTGTTATTAATAATACTATTAGC